>JAMKCH010013845.1:0-26454 GCA_023653785.1 Ophioderma brevispina | reverse complement strand
TCCATGCGCGCTTGCGGTTTAGTGCGCCTCCTTTAAACTACGCGCACATTTTGTGGCGCAAAAATTACAAGGCAATCAAAGAGTACTCGTTACTGGTAAAATTTATGTACAGCAAACGGTTTTCGCATGGTTATGACAGAAAAAATGACCGTATGACACAAAACACCATAGAATATGCGCTATTTATTTTATCTACTCGTACATCGTTGGTGCATTGTGGGATAGGAATTTCGGTAAAAAATGATTTCCGATAGGAAACCCAGGATCCACGTATTGTTCAAACATTCTTAGTAAATTTTCAATCTTTTCTATTGGTACTTAGGGAAAAGGATACCTTTTGCTTATAAATTGTGACACAATTTATAGGCAAAATGTAGAGGCAATTGTGCTTATAAATTATGTCATCTGCTCTAAGCAGAGTAGCATATTGGGATTACATGTGTCGGTTGTACATGATGTCCTTCTGTTTGGTGAAAATGTTAACCTTAAGGTTGCTCACCTCTAATTAAACTGCCTATACTACCATGTACAAACGCACCGTCGGGAAACTCATTTCTTCACAATCATGTGACTGGTACCTTAAATGTCAGGTGTTCTCAGAAGATCTAGGTATTGACAGTCTGCCAAGCATGGAAATTGCAAGGGTTGACCAGCTCCCTGGTGAGATATCGGCACACAATGAAAGCACCCCCGAAAGATGGCATAAATTGCATAGAACCACAGGCCATTTTTCCCGGTGTAGAGAGAAAAGTACTCAGCCTAAAAAAATGTAAATAAAGTAATCAACACTTCGGATTTACACATGGACCTTTAAGTAAAACCCTAGAAAGTACATCTAGATCAAAATTAGTCATTTTGGCCAAATTCAGGCCTTTTTTTTAGTCAACTTAGAGATGTGGCCCACTGTCACTAATTTTAACAATGTCAGGCAGTAGGGTTGGGGGTAATTAGAGGGGTGAAATCTTACTCGGCACTGGCACATTTTACAAAATATGAAATTTCTTCAATTTGCTCACTAATGATAGTCTGGGCCATTGGAAGAATAGGTATGTATTTTATACATAAAAATAACATACCTAAAAACAGATACGGACATTAATAAGAGGCTAAAAATAAAGACATCCAGGTAGTTTGTAGGATAACTTTCAGTTTTCCATATAACTTTAATCAAGAAATGTGTCTATTACATGAATATCATAGACTCGTACCCATTGGTATTAAAACCACAAAGGCCACAGACCGGTCAAACAGGGTACATGCCATGGGAATCAACTCTGGCTTGTGCTTTTCTTGTGTTAAACACCATTTCCGTCGTCTGCTGAATTAATGTCGCCGGCGACATTTAATCATAAATTTGTTCTGTTTACCCATAAGGGGGCTGGTTTGGTCTTTTCAGGTGAGGAATAATGTTCATAAATTAACTTCATACTAAGAAGAACCACAGGCCAAGACTCATGGGGTGTACACATACCTCTCTGATGACACCATATGACCTTTGACCCTCCCATTCACAAACTGTGATGGCAGACGACACATGCATTCCAGGGAACACACTATATTTTTTCTCTTCAAAATTTCACTTTACATGTAAGCAAACATTTTGCAGTTTTGAAATAGACTTTGCACAAAGTTACAAAACATGTGTTTTATTTAAATCAGTGGCGTAAGTGGTGGGTACGGAGCTTCCCCCGGACACAAAAAAAAATCAGGAAGGGGAGCAAAAAAATGGGAAGGAAAAAAGAGGGAAGAAAAGAAAGGTAAAAGAAGAGAGAAAAAGGGGAGAAGAGAAAAATAAATGAGGGAAAGAGTGAAGACAAACCCAGGAGCTTCCTGAGCATCCCCACCCCACTCTTCAGTGTTGAGGTGATGGTAAACTTTTTTTTTTTTGGGGGGGGGGGGGTCGGTACGTTATACATGTCAGTTTACAAATTTGTGCCCGTCAACAAAATCCTGGTTACGCTACTGCATGCATGGTACAATGGTACGGGAATTGGGAAATTACTTGAGTCTTGTTACCCAGGGTGGACATGTCTGGTTACGCCCTAATTGAAATTTGACATTTCAAACCTTAATTACCAAGAAAGTGATTTTGAATTTGAACTTGCTGAAATAAAGAAAAGCCTTAAAAAATTTGCCGAAAGTTATTTTAATTAATTAAGATGAACAAAGCTACAATAGCAATGATTCAGGAGAAAAGAAACTTGTCTCTATGTAATTAAGACAACCTACCCGGGCTACAAAGTCCATAATTAGTTTTGAACTCTACAGTGCTGAAATTGCTTTATTAATTATCTATAAATAGCATCCAGCCTCACTATTTTAAAATACATGTATACCTTGCATGTGATATTTCAGTTTGGAATTTTTACATTTATAATAAATCCCCCCCACCCGTGCCTGTTACGCTACAGTTATTAACACTAAATAACAGTACTTCAAGAATGCTACATAGGATCGATGCAAATGAGCAATGGGGATGAAGCTAAAAAGAGCATTTTGTGATCCACAGCATTTTCCCAACTTACCTAAAAAGTAGAGATTTTTATATCATTTGAACTGCTGGCCAAAGTATGTGTGTTTCATCTTTCTTGCAGATTTGATATCTACTCTAGAAGAAATTCTCAATTTTGTGTAATTTTCTGTCTGTAATAACCTTGTGAGGTTGTAACTAGTGAACCATAAATAAAAATGAAGGTGCTAGGATCACAAAATGCACCTTTAATAGTGCCCCTTTAAGTGTTAGTTTGTAATCTTCATATTATTAGGAGGTTAGTTGAGCAGTGCCATCCAAAACAAGGTTATTATGCATTTAGAATGTCAATGAATGGAAGGTTTGTGTTTGGCTTCTCAGTTAAAGTTGGAATATTTATGATGTACCAACAGTACAACAAAGTGTTTATTCAGACTCTGTAATAAGAAACATTCTAAGGAAGCAAAGAAAGGGAGCCGAGGAAGACAATAGAGAAAGACAATAGATACAATGTAGGTTTTCATTGAGAGAGAGGGAGGGGAGGAGGAGATAGGGGGATGGAGAGCAGATGTAGACGAGAGAGAGGGGAAGAAGAGGGTGGAGGTAGGAAAGGAGGGGGGATCGAGAGGAAGGATCAGGCGTAGGGAGGGAGAGGGGGTTGTCTCGAGGGAGGGAGGGAGGGAGTGAGTGAAGGAGGGGGAGGAGAACACGGAAGGGAAGGAGGGAAAGGAGAAAGGGAAAAGGAGGAAAGGAAGAAAGAAAGACAAGAGGATGCCAAATTCTCCCTATCTGTTTAAGAATTTAAACCAAATGGATGAAGTTAAAATGTGTATAGGCCCTGTTTATTTAAGGTGGGGCATATTGTGTAAACAAATTATAACCTACTTTTTAGTAGGGAGGGAGAGATGGAAGGGGAGGGAGAGAGAGAGGAGGGATGGAGGGAGTGGTGGAATTTTTTCCGTAATATGAGACAAATTTCTGTAAAATTACTGTCAAAGTTCCGTTTATTGACAGAAATTTCTGTAAATTTACCCTAAAAATGACTGGAAATACTGCTGCCAGAAATTTCCGTAAATTTACGGAAATATTTTTAACAGTGAAGACAATTTTTCTCCATTTAAAGGAACTGTCAACAAAGGTTTTCTTTGAAAAGAAATGTACAACATGATGAAAAGGTTATATAAAAGTCAAAACTTTAAAGGCTCATAACTTGAAAACTAAGCTACCTGTACATATGAACTGCATCATGAGATAGAGCTCTTTAAAATACAGCTTTTCCAGAATAAATGAACAGAGCTCCGCCGTCCGACAGCCCCATTTAAGGAACTGTCAGTATATAGAAACTAAGTCCATAATGTTTTTTATATTACAAGAAAAAGAAAAACTGTCTAAAATTTAAGGATCATAACTTAAAAACTGAGCCATCTACATACAACTGCATCATGAGAGAGCTCTTTTAATTACTCTTTCCTAAAAAAAAGAACAGGCCATATGGAGAATATTGTTTAGCTATACAGTAGCACATTAAAAAATGAACTTAAAGTCTATACTTTAAAGGCTCATAACTTGAAAACTAAGCTACCTATGTACATATGAACTGCATCATGAGATAGAGCTCTTTAAAATTCAGCTTTTCCAGATAAAAATCGACAGAGCTCCGACGTCTGACAGCTCCATTTAAGGAACTGTCAGTAGGAACTCCATATAGAGTATTTGAAAAGTAATAAAGTCTAAACGTTAAAAGCCTAAAACTTAAAAGCTTTAAAACAAAACCACTACAACAATACATTGTTTGTAGGTCTATGCCTTTGGACCACTGCAGATAAATAATTAACTACAACACCATCTGAAGACATCTAGCATACAGCAGTTAAATGGTTAAATCAAAATATTAATGTGGGTGAACCATCCGAAAGTCGGGAGAAAAACGATGTCGGAAACCATTTTAAAAGACTTTATAAATTGAAAATCTTTCAAATCTACATTCTTTTATTCACTTTGAAAAGATATTGCCCTCTTTCCTAAACTTTATTTTTCTGTTTCTGACTTTTTATACTCTTTATTTTTTTATCTTTAGTAACGCGACCATTTTTCCGTATTTTTTTACCCGGAAAATGTACGTCCGTATTTCGCATCATTTTCCATACGGAATACGGAAAACCCGTACTACTTGGCATATCTGCTTTTTAAAACTCATTTCCGAGACTTCCGAGACAGGTTTCCTACCAAAATTCCAAAATCGACTGAAAAGGTGATGCTTGAACAGAATTTTTCAAAATAATGAATTATTTTCAGATTTTCGATCGCTGACGCGGCCCAAAAATCATAACGCGGGCGGGCGACGAGAAACTAATAATCGAGTTTCAAGGGCCTTAATCCTTTCAGATGGGGTTATTTTTGATAGAAAGGCTTTACATCAGGGTAAAAATCAGTACTTTCGATTTTTTAGGTACACCTGATATGTGAAATCTCTCGTTGCACCTTTAAGAGTAAACATGTAAACAATTCTATGACTATGTACTGTACATTATTGTATATACATGTAGGACTGTGATGATAAAATGGTATGGAAGAAAGGTCAGGTCGATAGCAGCATAGCAAGAGGAGAATGGGCCGGGGGGGGGGGGGGGGGGGGCGGGTTACTCATTTTTCCCACCATGCTACTGGGTCATTTTTTAGGTCATTGCTACTATATAAATGAGTCAATTTTTTAATTTTGGTCACAATTTACTATGAAAATGGGTCAATTTTTTTGATTTTCTGTAAAATCACAATGAAAATGATTCATTTTTCAATTTTTGGACAATTTACTATGAAAATGGCCCGATTTTGCTCAGATTACTATGAACATGGTGCGAAATTTCAAAGCCAACTTTTCCGACATTTCGGAACCAACTATATAAATGGGTCATATTTTTGTACAATTTGGTCACTATAAAACATGGGTCAATTTTTTTACCCAGCGGATGCTCACCTGTACCCAATTTTGGAGAATGGGCTAACTTTAATAGCCAAAGACTATCTAAAGGAAGAAAGGACACTCCCCTACGGCAAACAATATAACACTTCTACATCAGCTAATTGCCTACCAGATGCCCGAAGTAACAGGGCAGACAGCGATTTGTCAAATTTTGAACTCGCCATTGTTTTAAAGGGCCATGGTCCAATCGCTAATTTGTCTCCAGAACCCCTGATTTTACTGGTCAAAATTTTGGTATCTAAAGAAAACTACTATTTTTCTCATTTACCCTGTGAAATCTTAGACCTAAATGTTTGGCTTGGATGGTATGAGTGAAAATGTGGCTCATTTTGGTTGACCAATAATAATTTTACACAGTACTTTATGGGGATTACAAAATCACATTTTCAGCTCTCACGTCAAAATGGGTTAAGATATCAACGCAAAATTTTACAGATGGGGTTTTGGGGTGAAGGCTGTTTATCTCTCTTTTAATAACACACATTGTCCTAAGGGCCAATTTAGTACATATTTTACTTCAACTTTCCAAACAGCTGGACTGATTCAACTCAAAATTCTTAACAAGATGTTTTGAGTAATATGCTTCCATGTGAGGGAGAAAACATCATGCCATTTGTGTGACCGTTAACAGTTTGAGGATAGAGACCATTTTTTATCTTGTTTGTCCAGCTGAGGTTGATCCGAGAGAGCCTTATTAGCTAACTCTCTACTAACATAATCCCTCCGGGCCATAATTACATTCTTTGATGACCATTGCCATCTTACTTCTGTGATGAGATCTAACTCGATTTTGATCAAGATACGCATTGTACAACAATTTTCCTAGCTGCTTGGGAAGCCTACATAGTAAGATGTAATTTTTACCCAAACTGGCTGAAAGTAATCAAATTTTTTTTCTCACACAGTTTTGTAACCAAGATGATGGAACCTGTTGGAAATATACCGCATAAAAGGAAGTTGTCGGCTTCAGGAGGCGGTGAAATCGTGGACTATTTTGGGTGAGTTTATTCACAATGCATGCATGCCCAAGGGAAACAAATCAGCCGATAATAATGATGAATTTGCAAATCTGAAAATGTTTTCTAATTAATTCAGTTCACTTGAAAAGGAATTTGTCATCTTGATGTTAATTTGTTAAATTATATTTTCTATTGTATCCCACATTAAAGGTACAAGTAGGATTGGGTGTCATACCATTTGAAGTCATAGGTCATGTTATAATGGTTAGAGGTCAATGAACTTTTGCAATTACACATACACTTTTTTGGTTAAAATTTCCTATAGTTTAGTAGTGGGATGATGTTCAGTTATTAGTCAATCACTTTCATATTTGCCATGGTTATAAACTGCAACAAGATATAGTTGCTAATACAAGTTCAAAGGTCATGTAGAACTTCTTCACTGATATTCATGCATTCTGTAACCCTTCAAGCATCATAATCACTGCCCACGATAATATACTTCTAATTAGCTGTCTGCATGGGACTACTGTCCTTATTTTGAATTATTGTGCCCCGGTATTGTGCATACTGGTTTATAGGTATTTACAACATTTGTTTAAACATTACACCTGGTTAGACAGTCAAAAGTACAAAGTCTGTGACCTACTGTTCATGACGTCTGAATGTTAAGAAGCTCTGTAATCAGATAACATTGTATGTAATGTAGGGAATCAAATAGCAAATGCTAGTCATGCATGTATATGTGCATGGTATATTCCTCAATTGATAGGGCTTTATCCGATATGTCAATTCTGTTTTTCCTAAAGATAATTTGCTGCCTAAATATCCACAGTGAATAAGATTTGTAAGGTGCAATATAGGTCAGGTCACATCAATTTCAGGTATCCAGAAACAACTCATGTTTTTTACTGTTGTAAATTTTCATAGGTTTGTTTTGGCTGGAAAAAAGGCAAATATTTGATGAAAAATGGTGTGTTTTGGTGAAGCAGTGAATTTTTGGTGGGAAGTAGGAGTGTTTTTGGTAAAAATAGAGTATTTTGTTGGTTAAATAGATTTTGTAATTTAAAAATGGGGGTTTATTAGGGAGGGGTATTTATTAAAGGCACTATTAGTGATCCACCCAAAAGAGTCAAAATATTCAAAATTAGCAGGAGTAGTCTAAAATTAAAGGATAAGTCTATAGAATTCGCACAAGTTATTTTTTTCTAAATACAAAATGCCAAAAAAGGAATAAAGCAGCACTAGTAAGTAGTATTAAAACCAAAGTTTTAAATCCGGTTTTGTCCCCGTAAACAGGGGTGGCCGGATTCACCTCGCACTGGCAGCAACCGCCCTTACTCCATCCTTCCACTTCACCCGATTCAAAGAGCCTCCATCCTCAACCCAACCCTCCACTCTACTCCTCACTATTTGCTGTTTTCCATGTCTTATTTGGACGTCCCCTCCACCTCGAACCTCCCACCTCAAAAAGCAAAAGCCCTCTTAAAGGCATGGCCGTCATCCTTCCTCAACACATGCCCGTACCAACGTACAATATTCGCCTTCGCCAAATGGTCCATCGCCTCTTCCAAAACCCAACATCGCATCAAGTCCTCAGTCTTTATCCTATCCATAAGCACTGTTCAAAAGCTATGAAGCTCCATTTTTAGAAAGTGTCCTACAGTAATGACTAAAAATATTGAATTTTGGTTCTTTATTAGGTTCAAAAACTTGTGTAGGATAATACGCACAGGCATGCAAAATCTGATTTGATTAGTTTTTTATTTTATGATTTGGCAAATGAAAAAAAAGGAGCAATACTGTTAGAGCTACAAAGTCAAGATCATAAAGCCAACCACCTCCTTGACCTATACAAGTTGGGTTTACTCGTGAATTTAAGACAAAAATAATCCAACAGAAGTCTGATTAGACATTGATAGAGTTGATTGAATTGGCGTTATCGGTAAAGGCTTGATTGCTTTCTTTTATCCAGGTCTTACACCAAGGGAACAGATCAAGAAGACTCACAAGGTGCTGCAATTTGTTGGTCCCCCGCCAACTTTAGTTGGCAATGGGGACTAAGAATGCCTGGTCCGTGTGTTGTGTGTGTGGTGTGCGTCACACGCAAATATCTGGATATAAGCAAGTGTGGGTGTCATCTTTGCAACATAGATGCAGCATCTCAGGAGGCGTTGGCCTGGGATGAAAGTTGGGCATGTGACCATAGGTCAAAAATAGGGTCAATTGGTCAAAAATAGGGTTGCTAGCCTTGTAAGCCACTGGTGGTAACCCACGCTTTAGAAAGGGTGGGTTTCAAAATTTCTAAAAAGTGGTAAAAGGGTGGGATACTGTATTTTGTTGCTATTAAAGGGTGGTTTGGTAAAAAGGGTGGGTCAGAAAATAAAAGGGTGGGTTCTGAAATAAAAGCCCAATTACTATCTGTTGCAATCATGTTTGCCATGAAAGAATCCCACATTTGAAAATAAAAGTGTCATTACAATCCAACAAGTTTAGGTTCCCTTAAATCCCAAATGCTTTTTTGTGCGGCAAAGTGGAAAATTTTTAATGACAAACAAAAAAATTGAAATTCTCTTACTCTGTATGTTATGTTATACCAACCATACTTGGTAAAAGGAAAAACAATGGGTACAGCAGCGGAATTCCAATAAATTATAAAAAAGGGTGGGTTATTTTTTTAGTTAAAGGTGTTTTCATAAAAAGGTGGGTTCGTAAAAATAACAAGGGTGGGTTACAACACACCACTGCCAACTATGAAAGCACGATATCTTGTGATCTAAGGCAGTATGGGTTGTCCATCTTCGCCACCCTAGATGGCGCCCAAGAAGGACGGTGGATGAGTCGGCGGTGGGGCATGTGGCATGGGTCAAAGGTCAAATATGGTCAAAAATAGGGATATAGCCTTGTAAACACGAATCTTTGATCTAAGCAAGTATGGGGGCCATACTTCGCACCTTGGATGTCACCCAAGTAGTCAGTGGATGAGTTCGACGGTGGGGTAATGTGGATGGTCAAAGGTCAAATGCGGTCCCAAAAAAATGGGATTAAATTGCTGCTATAAGCCTTGGCAAATTGTGGCAGGATGATGAAACTTGGTGGGAGCAGTGGTCAACATTCCGTGCCGAAGAAAATTTGAAGGTCCATTTCAAGGGTCATGCAGGGTCATTCAAGGTCAAACCTTTGTGGTGCGAGAACCGCCTGTAAACAAAGGACTTACAATACAAAACACCAAAAATTGAATACTGAAATGAAACAGGAGAAAAAAATGAGGGAAAAATGTCTGGATTCTGGATACCCAACAAATCCAATACTTGTACTGCATTATATGCTAATAAACCTGGTAAGATAGAGATACGGATTAAAGTATTAAAAGAAAAGACAAGAAAGAACATTAATCACAACCTACATGTGCGGGAAATATAAGCTACACTATTAGTAAATAGTATAAAGTTTGAGTTTGGTTCTAGCCAAAAGATTAGAGCATATTTTTGGATAGTTAGAGAATCATCTATACGTATTGCAAACCCAGTGCGCATTTCCACTGGAGCTGCCTCCTCAGGGGCTGAATGGCGATTTGTTTCTCAACAGATTGAGAACCAGAATCGGCCAATCGTTACGGTTTCTCTGCCCAAAAATGGAAGCATCTCAGGATTACTACTTGTGGTGGGAACAGTACACATTACAGGGAAGAGCTTTGGTCTGCCCCACGTTAACGCAACCATGCAAAGACAAGGACTTATCAATCTTGGCTAACAGGCATATTTGAGAACCACTGTGTTTGGACATGATTAGAAGGAAGAAGATGAAGTACTTTATGAACCTCTGACATTAACCCTGGAGATTTACATGATCTTTGATTCCAACTCTGTGGATGAATATTAGATAACTGAAAGAAAAGGTTCGAAGTGAGGAAATTAGTGAAAAGCCCAACTTTGGCCCTAATGTTATTGCATACCCATGCATTCTTAATTTTTCCAAAAGTCTTCCATTACACATAAAAATCCCACCATATTTGTTTTAATCAACCATTTTTCAATAAGCAAACAGGGGGGTACGGGTTAGCGCCAGTGGGCTTCCTTCGCTTTGCACACTGTGGTCCCGTCGGATTCGAATTACAATTTCGAATTACATGCACCGGTTCATGTAACTTCAAAATTTTACAGGGCACAGTGTGAAGTACCATTGCAAAGGCTCTGACAACTTTTCCAAATTAAAAAATCAATAATAACCAGTAACACAGGTACTTCGAAAAATAATACACAGTCAAAAGGTGGGTATTTATTAATCTTTTTCCCTGGAGATGGCCACAGCGCACACAAGTGTTGAAAAAAACAAAAAACAAAAAAACCCATATTGGCACTTGGCCGGATTCAACCGCGCCTCCGTAGTACTGTGCCGGCGCTCTAACCCAACTTGAGCCACAAGACTGGGTGGTAGATTTAGAAGAGCGATTAGAATCAGATATAGTGTTAAGTTCGAAAGGTGTCCATCGCTTTCCTAGCGATAGCATCAGAACGGTATATTTACATATTAAGGAGGGTCGGGTTCGAAATCCAGCCATAGTGATATAGGTTTTTCAACATTGTGTGCGCTGGCCATCTCCCAGGAAGAGTTTAATAAATACCCTCCTTGTATACTGGAGAACTAAGCCTAGTTAAAATTTCAAACAAATATAAATTGTATATGTACATATACGTTCTGATGCTATCCGCTAGGAACAGCGATGGACCACCTTTCGAACTTAACACCTATAGAATATCTATCGCTCTTCTACCAACACAGTTTGTGGTCAGTTGGTTAGAGCGCGGCACTAGTAATATGGAGTGCCGGTTCGAATCGGCCAAGTGCATAGGGGTTTTTTTTTTTTCAACACTTGTGTGCGCTGGCCATCTCCAGGGGAAGATAATAAAACCCATCCTTGTCTACCTGAGAAACACAGAAAAAGTAGTTAAAATTTCAAAAACAAATATAAATTGTATATGTAAAATAGACCTTCTGATGCTTCCGCTAAGGAAAGCGATGACACCTTTCGGAACTTTAACACCTATAGATGATATCTATCGCTCTTCTACCAACCCAGTCTTTGTGGCTCAGTTGGTTTTAGGAGCGCCGTCACTAGTAATACGGAGGTCGCCGGTCGAATACGGCCAAGTGAATATGGGTTTTTTCAACACTTGTGATGCGCTGGCCCACTCCAGGGAAAGATTAAAAAATACCCATCTTGTCTACATGGAGGGGAACTAAGTAGTTAAAATTCAAAGTCAAAAGGTGGATGATATGAGGACATTGCATCTCTCAAACTCAGTTATGACAATCCAATGAATGCTGAATGTGGCCCAGGGATCAACTGTGGGGATTTCCTTGACTTGACGTTAATTCATGTTTAACAAACTTTATGTAAACATTGGTGTTGCTACTAACATTAATATATGGACTCAGTTACGTTGACAGTAGGCTCAAATTTTTATTTCAGCATTCAATGACATTTATGAATTAGCTGAAATGCATTATGTTATAGATTCAAAAACTTTAAATTTTAAATGCACACGACATGCAGATGCACCTGGGTTAATTCGAAGACGACCCAGGTTTCAACCCTTGTCGGCCGCGGATTTTATGTCGTTGGTTTCCAGTCTACCTCGCAGGTTTTTCTCGGGTACTCCAATTTCCTCCTGCTTCTAAAACTGGGACTTTTCTCCCTAATGTGATTATGTAATAAAGTGAATGTTGATGTGTCATTAAATCCTAATACCATGTGTACCTCTCCCCAATTAAGCAAAACTTAAAAGATTATCTCAGATTTGCACATATACCATCTTTCTCAAAAAGATGCTGAAAATGTAGTTCAAATATGTTGTGTGTGTGTGGGCAGAAAAACAACTACATGTGAAGGGGAGGTAATTTATCGCGTTCAGTGATGTTGGCCTATTATACAGATACATGAGGTTAGATAAAACGAATGACCAAACCTCTGCAGAAGTCTTGAGCAGAAAAAACTCAAGTAATACTTTAAAAAAAATTACTTACAAAGATGGGAGCAAAATAGAAATATTCAATTAAGGTAAGGTTATACTTATAGGCGGTTGAGTTAGATTTCACATCGTGATCTTAGGAGGTCGGGGTCGGAGAGAAATAGATAAGTCATAGCATATTTTTCATAAATGATTAAATTCACACAAGTTTTTTTAAAACGTTTTTTTTAAAAGAAAAATGAGATACAGCGGGGAAAATCTGAGAAACTAGATTTGCTATATCTGGCGAGTGGAGTTCTTAGGAAGTGAAAGTAGGGCTATGCAATGTGGTGCGGCAGAATGGCAAAGTTGGCGGGCCGGAGATGTCAGGGTACAAAACAAAATTAATATAAAGAAATATAATAAGGATAGTTAATGTTATATTTGTAATGATAACTTAACCTTACAAAATATAACCTTGAGAGAAAAGAAATATTTTGAGGGCCTGGTTAACTATAAACACTGCAGGCTGTATATTGTGAGGACTTACCACAGATCACAATATACCACAACTTTCATCATACTTGCACTTCCATAGACCACAAACTACCACAAAATTTGATTGTGGTATATTGTGGTATATGCTTAGCAGTTATACAAAATTGGAGTAACTCATCATATACCACAATATACCACAGTAATAAACGACAACAAGCTACACCATAGGCCACAATGTACAGAGCTGCCAAGAGAAATTGCAGGCCCAGGGGAACCTTGGTGTTATAGGCTTACATGGCGCGGGTCGGGTGCGGGATGTACGTGAATGTACCACACTTTATATGTCAATGATAAGATCACATACCACAAACTACTACAAAATATTGTAGGTTCTGTAACTATCATATACCACAATATACCATTGTGTGGTATTTTGTGGTCTAGAGCCTTGTTAGGGGTATCAAAGTTTTAATAAAAGCTGTCAATAATATGTAAATTGTCTGCAAAACTGTCTCAGCTTCTTATTAACAAATAAGAAATCTACTGCTTAATATTGCAGTGTAGTCTTTAATGCTTAAAATATACACAATTCTAATAACAGTAATAAAATAATACTAATTTGTTTTGAAAGTTTTGAATAGAGGCTCTATAGGTTTAAGACCAATTCCTTCCACTACATTGTTTACAAACTATTGGGAAATATTTTGCTTATAAATTAAATTGAATTGGAAATATGCACGTAAAAAGGTTGTGTAAAATATGAGATTAAACATATGAAGTCAGCAGTAGTCGTGTTGTAAGAAAAAAAAATAAAGTGTGAAAATTTAGGAACATTTACAGACGTTGTGTAAACTGTATTTTTCTTACACAAATGATGCTAGTCCATAGTTAAAGGTGAGTGGTCCGATCATCTTTGGGGACCCCCCTGATTACCCAGAAGTAAGAATAGGATCGATTGTGATCTGAAAGGCCGTATTTTCTCATGTCGTACGGGAAATTGAGCCCTCAAATCCTTTCCTTCCCGAGATATAAAAAAAAACCCGACGTTTTAGTGGTTAACCATCAATCTTAAAACAGTATGAGTAGGGTTGCAACATGCAATATTGCGTCTACCATCAAGCACCGCAAGTTGTTTCCCATGGTAATTGATGGAGGGTTATGTGCAAGTGCCGGCTCTCATATCAAGTGAGAACACACTACCACATAAATCGGACGGAACAAGCCTCTTTAAACAACCCAGCTATTTTACACAACTTAAATGGATTCATGAGGCAGAACATTTCAATTCGTATATTCAACATATTTTTTCAGTGTACCCCTCACGAAGAAAACACAAATTTAAACAAACTTTTTCAATGAAAGTTGTCCAAATTACCCAATTCATAGTGCTATTGTTTAGTTTAGTTACATAACATGTACTTTGAATTCATCTAGTTCTTTGTATTTTGAATATTTCCTCCAAAATTTACAGATCTTTCAGACTTGATTCTGTTAGAAAAAAGAAAGAGGCGGATTAAAATTCTTTTAAATAGAATCAATCCCTATCAGAAAATTCAACTAGAATTTCGCGGTTCTCGGTTTAGCTTTACGGAGGGGTTTTGGGGTGGTTTGGTTCCTTTGGGACCTTTTCGGGCGGCTTGGCGATAGAGAGGGGGGGGGGCTTTTGTGAATGACAGTTAAATGCAGATAGATTGCGCCGGTAGGAGTTAGAGTGGTCTAATTTTTTTTTTTCAGGTAGGGATGTGCGGCCCGATTTCCGCAATTGGGTGTTGGGAACTGTGTCCCAAAGGTAGGGTTTTCTTGGACTGAAATTGTGTGGAGAAAGTTGCCGGAGTTGGAGCCGAAAATTTGCAAAAGTGAGCTTTTGCGGCAAAGTTACCAAAGGAGACCTTATGAACTGAATGTACTTCAACCGGGGGTCTCGGGACACAGTATCAGTTATACTATTCACGTATTGGAAATTTTACAATGTATGATACTGGCTTCTGCCAACAAAAACAGGTAAATATTCAGTATACTCCTAAAAGAAAGTTAATGAAAAAAACTCTTGGGAATGTGTATATTCGGTGAGTTATTAAAGACCTTGGGAATATGTAGGGATTTAAAAAAGCCACTGATGACCACACCAACCGAGCAAACTTGCCAATAATATTTTAGACCATCTTTTAAATATAAATTATTTAATTATTATTACGGTGTCGGACTAGTTTAGGTTGGTAGAATGAATGCTGTGTATAATACTGTAAAATTTACACAAGTACAAGATAACGACGACAAAGCAAAGTACATGTTACTGTACTTCTATAGTTTACATTCTCAACCACTCAAATGGATAACGTGTTTTTACAAACATTCAGTGTGTGTGTGTTGTGTGTGGGGGGGGGGCCAGTACAGAGAGAGGACATCCAGAAAAGGCATTTCCCATTGGAATAATTCGGCAAAACTCTGGACAGAGGCAATATATATTGCTATAAGACATTACTATTAGTGAAAGAAAAAAAATACAAATATTGATCGGTTTTACCAAAAATTACGGGAGTGCCAATTTGGACTAAAAGTAGGCAATTTTGACGCTTTCTCCACAGTGGATGCACGATACAGGTTAACAATGTCCTTTATGAGTTAAAGACACTATCAGTGTTCCATACGAAAGAGTCAAAATATTTGAAATTCGCAGAAAATTAGCTTAAAAGTGAAAAGATTTAAGTCTGTACAATTATCAAATAAATTATCTTTGTCCAACTGGAAAAATTGATCAAAAATTAAGAAAAAGGGCAGGGTTCAAAAGATTACGAATCTCCATTCAGTACGTGTTGTAGTAAGAGTCCGTGCGCGTGCGGACAGTTATGACAGTAATGGACTAACAATAATCAAATTTTGGCCTTATACGTTGCTCGGTCTTTATCACTGTGCAGGGTACGTTAGGACACCTGAACTTGCCACAGCCATGGAAATACCAGATGTTGTGATTTTTTTTTCGATTTTATGATTTAGCAAATCACACATAGGGACTTAAGAATAGACCAAATTAATATATGATAACAATTAAAATTGGGTGCGGATAATTTTTTAGCATTGTTGTGGGGGCCCTTTCCGGACCATAGATTTCCCCATTCGTTGTACATGGAAAGGAAGTTATCAATCAATCATTCTGTATTTGTAATCCATAGAATACAGCAAAAAAACAAATGATAAAATAATTATTAAAATAATGAAGATAGTGAAAAAATTATCAGGTTTAAAAAAAACAGAAATATGAATTGTGAGTGGCTTTAAATATTAAAGAAGTGCATAAGTTCTTTTTAAAATAAAAATTATGTTGAAATTAACTATTTTAAAAACAATAGAAGGACATTGATAAAAAACCAAAATATAATCGCGTAAAGTATTCACTGTCACTTCATTACACACACAAACGGGAACATACAACCCAAATACTAAAATTCGCAACACACATACACACAGGGCGCCCCCCTCGCTAAGGTCCCGAACGCCCCTCCCCGCCCCGATTTTCCTTACTGGGGCTTTTCTAATTTGCCTTATATTAGGTATCACGCGATAGTTTAGAGTACTCATTTCTATTGGTCTCAAATTGAGTACCAATATAACAAATATGAAGTCACTATGGACATCAATAAGTGAAATGAAGAAAGTATGAAAATAAGGTGGTGGGAAGGAAATTGATATTCGCAAGTTACTGATGCAAACAAACTGTTTTTGTGAACTTAAAAGGCACACTATCTCAAAATGACCCAAAATATCAGTATAGCTTTGTAATTATTCAGCTCACTATTTCAATCTACACGTACATTGGTCATCCAAATACTTAAAAAAATAGGCATAATGTCATGTTTAAGATTATCAAATGGGCTTAAATCTTCTCATTTACAACATTTTCTTGCGTTAAAACTAACTTGTCCACAGCCACAAAACAAATTATTTATTTTTTTCTATTAGTTAGCACGTAGGCCTTCTAAACATGTCAATTAGATAATGGCAACACCATACAACAACATAGCACGGCGAAGCCCTTTTGTTGGGCTTTAAGGGCCCTGAATTAGGTGCTAATCTTAGAGATTAGATCATGCGATCAATTTCACCATATCCCATAACGCAGTAGATGGGTATTTAATGACTGCTCGTGTACAGCTAATGAATTCAAGCTTTAAAACTTTATACCAGCGTTATTTGGACAATTTGACATAATGTCGTGTGGGAGATTGATTACTCGATTCTTCCAACGTGGACATGTCCGAAAACGTAGCGATGAAGTAAGGTGTGCGATTTTTCCATTTAGCTTTCGGGGGTCTGCAAACGGCGGCACCAAAGCGAAGTGTCGTCTTCGAACACAATTCAAAAACAAATCTCCATTACAAATAATACTCCCTATAGTACCCTTATATTATATACAAGGGCTTATATATATATATTTCAACAGTGGAAGAAGTCAAAACCTCTAAAAAGTATGCCTAGATTGCCTCAGCCATTTCACTAATTAAAAATTCCACCCCTGCACCAAGTAAGGAAAGCCGAAACAGGGATATCTAGCCAATTGAAGTGGTTGAAAACCATCTCCGCGAAATAAGGGACAATCGGAGCTCAAACAAACTTACGCCAGATTTTATTCACGTTCTTCAAAATACACTTCTCAACTCACAAGGATCTCTCGAAAATCACTTAAAAGAATTCCGATGTTTGAAACATTTTGCAGATTGCCAATATAGGCATATTGATTCGAATATATACCTTTCCTTCTACAATCCGTTTCTATAATCCCTACAAAGTCATGGCAATTTGCGTGGGTGAACCTAAACAAATAAGTTTAAGAGTAAACAAAATGCTACAGCTAATAAGGGACATCGCACGACGACGGAAGCAATATGAGAGGCGTCCCGCCCCCATAATAAATGAAAGGATAGAAGTGTGTATAAAGTATAGTAGTGGGTTGGAAAGTGTTAAAGTGTGCTTGTGTCTCTGTGGATCTTTTGCTATGATGATGAATAAACATTTACACTGAATTTTTTCTCCAAAGGAAAACATTATGGTGACATTGTGCCATTATGACAATTTTCTAAATCTTGTTTCTATGGAAATGATCTGCTTGAGTTGATATTGAATTAAAAATGATCGGTGAGATAATTCCAAGGCGTCCTATAAACTGGTGAACTCGGGTGGAGAAGCAAATATTTCATAAACAATGTCTGAACAGTGATGTCTCTGCCACTGAAAGAAATAGTGTGAAAAAAACCTAATGTGTCCTTCAGAGAAAAGACAACTTTTTAAATAAAATCTTTAAATGGAAACAATAATGGGCTGTGTTAGGCTGGTGTCAAAATAGTGTAAAATGCATAATCCCGCAATTACAATGTTGATGTGATTATACTGATTTAGAAACTATGTTCAAACAATCTGAATTCTCTTGAAAACTAGCAGCTTTAAAAATTCCCGATCTGTAGAAAGGAATTGACAGAATAACTTTTTCCTAACATTTTGACTTGCAAAAAGTGAAAAATTTCCTGACAAACATGGCATTATGCAACACCTGCAAATTTACAACTGATGCTAGTCTTAAAGAGCTCTAAAGGCCCATGGCCCGATTGATAATAGCTCCTCCCCAGAACCCAAATTTTACCATAAGTGGTCAATATTTTGGTGTTAGAAGAAAGCTGCTACTTTTCTTGTTTACCCTGTTCAATTTTAGGGCTAGATGATATTTGGTTTGGATGGTATGAACAAATATATGTGCCCCATTTTTGGCCGACCATATTAATTTTACAGAGTACTCTATGGGGCTTATAGAATCACGTTTTTAGCTCTCACATCAAAACAGATTGAAATATCATTGCGAAACTTTACAGATGGGTTCAAGGTCATCCAATCAAGATGAAACTTTCTTTTTAAAAGTAAAGGCTGACTCAGAGATTTCCCGATGAGGGCGCTCTCAATTTTCAAACAAATCGTGTTTTTTGCATGTACATATTGCTTGTCCATATACTAATCACTGTGTGAAATAGCTAAGCTCAAACGAAGTCCTTCATATAGAAAATCACATCTTTGCTTTAAAATTCCGCATCCAGAATTTTTGTTATACACAGTATTCTTTGGCACTGTATAGTACACATAAATGTTTACTGCATCAAAATGAAAAATCCGGTTCATCTCAAACTTTGGAATTGGGCATTTTAGGTGACTATCTTTTGTTAGAGTTGACTATTTTTAATTATTATATAAAAAAATATTATATTCAGAAATCTCTGAATCAGCCTTTAAATCAGGTCATCCCCTTTAAAATAATAAACAAGGCTTTTGTTTAAAGGGCACCACCAGATCCTCAGCCTCGACCCCACATTTCACACCATCAAACCTGTGATTGGAAAGCTTATATTTTTCTCATCTGACCTGCAAAATATTTTGACTACTGACTTCAGTCCCATCCTGATGCTACTGGCCAAAGTATGGTTTGTTTTCAGTAACTGGAAAATAGTACTCAATGGTCTATTGTAATGCACACAATTGCTCTCATTATTAAATTAGTATGTCGAATTCAAATGAAATTTTGGAATAAAAGTATTTTGGTGATGGCCCTTCCTACGTACAAAGCAGAGATAAATAACTGTAATCGGGTGGAGAACCTTTCAAAGAGTGGCGGTGCCAGGGTAAAATCATAGGGAGAGCAAAAATTCATGGGTGCAAAAGGGTAAAAACACTTTAATGGCAAACCCCCGATTTCTGATTTTCCGTCTTTTGAATTTCATACCGGGGGGGGGGGGGGGGGTGTCAGTCATGACAGTCAATTTGATAATTTGCATGGTTTGCAAGTCAGGACATATTTAATACTTAGAGAATAAAGGTATTGTTTTTAGCCTCTGCCGTGTATCTATCATGTCATATCACACAGGCGACAGCATCATTTTAAGTAGAATAATGAAGTGCAGTCAAGTTGTTTTATGCTGAAATATTGCTGTCTCCTGTGTGATATGACACGATAGATACATGGCAGAGGCTAAAAACAACACCTGTATTCTCATTCTTTAGCACCTTCGTTCAAAATGAGTATTAGTAACATATTACTAAAATTATGGTAGATTTTATCCAATAAACTACCCCCCCCCCCAGCTTTTTAAATCAATCGGTCCGTTGTTACTATATGCCTTCGATTGGCCCGAGAAGTGTGTTCGCTTACGCTTTGACGCGTACGCACTGTACTGTGTGATATCGTCTCATTTCACACGGCTAGGAAGCAATGAAATTGCAACAATCTCAAGTGTTTAAGAATATAAAATGTAACAAGCACTGACATTTTTTAAAATTTGTGAAAATATCAAGACTGCAAGTTGTACAAGGGTAACATGCCAAAAGGTCAATGACTTGCATCCTATAAACATCCATAACAAGTTTTGTTTGATAGAAGGCTGACCCCCTCCCTTAATTCTGGACTTCGAAAAAATATGAAAAATGTGATTGACATATTTTACCCTGGGATTTTAACCCCTCTCCCTGTGTGAAAGAGCTGCAGTCATAGAGCGTTTTGTTAGTTTCCTAATATAGATCTGAGATCTTATCGTGTGCCTATATTTGTATCATGCCATATGTTATACATAAATACCGTGTTGTGCAATATATGTAAAAAGGTCATATCTGCTCATTATCAAGGTTAGTTGAGTGGTGAAGGATTCTTAAATAGGAAACTGACAGGATTGTAGAGCTATTCAGAATAATTCCAGTTCAAATGAGCTTGGTTTCTGATGAATCGATGGAATGTAAATTCTAAAGATGAGAATCCCTAAAAAAAGAATAGCAAAAAAAAAAAAAAAAATGAGGGCTTGAATTAAATGAATGAGGAGGGAATTCAGTATTTTGGCTATCCAGCCATTTGGACAGTAGAAACAAAACTGGGCAATAAATGGCCCATTGGACAGCATGTGTTAATTAATGTGATCAATTACATTCAGAGAGGTTTTGTTCATAACATATGAACTTTCTTCTTCTGATACCAAAATCTAAATTTTGATGGAGTCACAGCTGTTACAAATTATTTTTTTCACTAACTACATCTTGTGTAAATTTTATGAAATTTCATTGCAGACAAATATGATTTTTCTGTAAAATCTTGTTTAACACGCCTTTCAATGGAGAATGGGCATATAGAGGGCGCTATAACATACAAATCATGACCTTTCTAGGCCTATATGGCAAGATTCCCGCAATGGATTTGTCTAATTTTTGCAGAGATGATAGCTCTTGCAAGTCCCTACTTATATCAGTTGTCAAAATTGTGTCGCCACTGCTTAAAATTGTTCTAAAAATAAAAGAGACAATTTGTATGGGGTCAAACAGCTGGGATCCATGAATTCAAGACCCTGAAGAAAACACTTCAATGAATTCAAGACCCAAATCCAGATACAAAAGAAGTCAATCCGATTGAATTCAAGATGATTCCACCAATTGTTTATCTTGGGTGAGGGCTTACGATTGTCAAAGAGATAAACTTTGCCTGGGTGCACTCTAATAGGCAGTATTGTATGCAGCTTATAAGAAATCCTGTATAATATTATTGATTTGGTTTTGATTTGGATTGGATCTTGATTTAAAATGCTTTCCTGTTGTTACAAATGCCCAATTCTCTATTCACAGTGAGGGCTTAAAATTTAGATGATTTTTCCAAATCAAGACATATAAACTCCTCAAAAAAAGTTTGGAAATTTTTTGGTTGAGTTATATCTCATTTTATTTGAAGGTTGTTTTCAAGTATTTAGTATCAGTGAAACAGTTGTTCATTTCCTAAGTGTACAGCGACACCTCATTTTTAACAATCGCGTAATCCATGGTTGAGTAACTCTCCTTGCAAGACAATGAGGAGAACAACAAAATGTGCCAAATT
Organism: Ophioderma brevispina; assembly: GCA_023653785.1. Lineage (NCBI taxonomy): Eukaryota > Metazoa > Echinodermata > Ophiuroidea > Amphilepidida > Ophiodermatidae > Ophioderma > Ophioderma brevispina. The sequence goes on along the minus strand of JAMKCH010013845.1, from coordinate 4,715 downwards.
TGCTATTATATCCGTCTCCAATAGAACAATCAGTTTCATCAGTTGCATTAGTTTGGCACATTTTGTTTGAGTCATGTCATGAAAGTGATTGAGTGAATGAGGTGTCATTGTAAAGAGAAAAGAATGACCTTTTTACTGATATTCAACACTATGAAAACAACCTTCAAATAAAATGAGATGTAACTCAACAAAAAAAAGTTTTCAAACTAATTTTGAGGAGTTTAGGTTTTACAGAATGAGGAGGGAATTCAGTAAATTTTGGCTATTGTTGTTACCCAGTGTTGAGATAATTAGATGTTTCCTGAGCAATAGAAAACAATGATAGCTCAAGGGAAATGTTCATCAAAAGTAGAGACTTGGTAGATAAGAAAGACGAATCATATAGTTTTGCTCGTTTAATGATTTAGTTTCGCTGTATTTTAGTAATCGTCCCATCATTCAGTCTTTTTGTTTAGGATAAAGGATTTTAAGCCTAAAAAAGAAGTGAGGGCCACCCACCTTTAAGAAATAAGACTTTGTTGTCAAAAAGTACATGTAGATAAAAATGAGTTCATAAAATATTTTGTTTGAAATAAAACCCAAGTCTCAGAGTAATGCATGTTTTGTTGTTACTATGTGAAAATGGTTGTTTGGGGTGACAACATAATAGACTCATTTACAATTGACAGCAGTTACCATTCCTTTTTTATGCATTTAAGTGACTCAGAGATTTCCTGTGGATGGCACCTTCAATTTTCTAACAATTCTTGTTTTCGCATGTTCGGCTTACGTGCCGACATGCATTAATATCGGTTTTTCCCCAGAAGTAATTTCTTCGTGAATTTTTCCAGTAGAATTACGTGGAACAAACAAATGTTTCTAAAACTCAAAATTCCTGATTCAACACCGCAGCAGTCACACACGCTACAATGTGTGAGGGGACACATGTTGTTGAGATTTTAAGAGCAAGCATAATTTCTATTTCTCAATGAAATCATGCATCTATAGATCATCGGAATCCTAATATTCATTGTTATTTGTGTGAAGTAAGGACATCATATTTGCTGGTATTCGCGATGTACCGTGAGTTAGAATGACGATCGTGGGATCCAAATGACGCTCCGCTCATTGAAGGTTTTGCACTACTGCAGTGCCTCATCTACTGCGCTGGCACGTGGTCCCTGTGAGAAGTGCAGAGCTTGCCCAGGAATTGCCCACAACATGCCGTGCAGTGTGCATTGCAAGTCATTGCGTTCAAGATAAAATATCATTTTAAGGCTTGAGAACTGTTGTGACACTCTACATTAAATCTGCATTAATTCCACCGCAGCAAGGTTATAGTCAGGTGGACGTCTAGCACACAGCCTGAGGATGGAAATGGAGTACAGACTTTTTCTTTAATAATTTAGTTTTCATTAGTACCTAAGCCAATAATTTTTGGAGGTGTCAAAATTTGTTACAGTGCCATTTTTGAAAATCCAATATGGCTGCTACCTGTCCAAAATCAACTAAAAATCCCTCAGTATTTCCGATCGAGACAAATATCTCTCGGTACTTCCGTGTTTTTAAGCACGAGAAGTGTGGTAATGTATTTTATCATTATTGTCCACAAAAATCCAATATGGCTTGCTCAAAGTCAAATATGCTCTCGGAATCATTAAATGAGCTTACTCCTCCATTATAAACCTATTTACGTATTTGCGCTACTTGAATACATACTGAACACCCCAAACATGTTTCTGCAGGTGTTCAAACTCTGTTACAATTGATCATATTCTGCAAGTGTTACTTTACCACTCTAGAATTCATTTCCACGCATCAGGAACGTCACGTAATTCTGCACATTTGGCAGTTAGAGGCTTGATTCCAGTGTCTATATTCATGCTTTAGGCTTTACACTTAATATATACATGAATTTGATCCTATAAACCCTTTAATGGCATTCTTTTCTTTTATGGACATTTTCAAAATTCAGATGCAGCCCAATACAGCCACCTTGAAAAATAGTAAAACCTACATTATATGTGTATTATATGTAGTACATCTATAATTATTATTAATAAGGTGGTAATTAAAGGTATGGGAATAAGTAATTGACCATTTGACATTCTTATCTGTAATTCCTGTTTCTTTAACATGCAAAAATGTTAAGATGGTGTGGGCCAATGTGCTGCCTTTTTAACCTTCTCAAACCTATGATACATACATCTGTATGATTTAGTTAAACACCCAACATGAGTATTAAAGTTAATTTAAATTAGGAGATGTATGTCTTTTGAGCTTAATAAACTCGTATCTGGTTATTGGATTTTGACAACAGCTTAAATAAATGCAAAGGACGGCCATATTTATGAAATATTAACAATTTTAGGTTTTAACTATCTTATACGGCAGTCATATTGACTGCCAACTTGATGCGGTAACTTGTAACACACTTGAATGTCAGATATGAGTTCCTCCCGGGTATAGAGCGCAGAACTATGCCTCTATTACAAATTCTTGATGAGTTATGGTCAATTGAATGGTTTCGGATCATATTGCACTTAGGGTGGCCATATTGGATTTGATCGTAATGTTGTGATCAATCACGTCAATACCCGTCCAAAAGAGTCCTCGTGCTTAAAAACTGGAATCTATTGCTAAAATCTTGCCATTTTAATGAACTTGAAAAGAAGCGGCCCATATTGGATTCTAAGAAATGCACTTCACGAAATTTTGCACACCCTCCAGAAATTATTAGCTAAGGTCATCATTGCAAAAATCGATCCAATTAAAAGTCTGTACTCCATTTCCACCCTGTGCCCACAATTCCTCCTGACTATTACTGAGGTAAGTTGTATGATGCCCTTTTAGCTATTTTTTGTTCATGCACCAAGGGCATGACACCTGTGCCGTTGTGTTCTGCTTTGGGTGCCCTGCTTTCAAGTGCTTTGACGACGATGACCCATTCTATTGTCGGACATGGTTTGTTTTAAAGGCGACGCTTCATAAAAAAAAGACAAAATAAAGCAAAATCCGAGCCTGACTTGAGAAAGATCTTAGCATGGGTTAAATCCAATACAAGCAACGCAAAGTAACAAATACAATTTTGTGATAACCAAAAGCCAGGACAAAATTTATGCATATGTATGCTATAAAAAACCTTTTTTCAGCTTGGTAAATAAAAACTTTTACCAATTTAAATTAAATTGATGTGAAATACTTAAATACACAAAAGGTTAGCAAATCTTATAGCCAATAAAATGAAAACAAAGTATGGCTAAAATTATGCAAAGTGTCCTTTAATTTTGCTTGTTGTAAAATTTAAAAATCACAAAACAAAACAAAAAAAAAACATGATTCATTCATGGATTGAACGCGCAATTACTTCCTTTTCAAGGAATTTTTGTTGTGTGCCGCCAGCTAAGATGGAAGGACCACTATACAATCCGTTGTGCGTGTTATGTGTGTGTGGATGGAGGGTGGATGTGGTGGGTGTGTGTATGTGTGTTTTTTAATTTTTTAGGTTTTTTCTTTTTTTAAATTGACCTCAATTGAAAAGTTTAACTTCATTGGAACCAAACTTCCTCATAGGTGCCCATGGGAATCCTCTAATGTTGTGATGAGTCAAAGGTCTTTTGAAATGTCGACGGTCATGTGAGGTCAATTGAAAAATATTGGCTTAAAATGTAAAATTGAATCTAAATTGAAAACTTAAGTTTCAATTGGAACCAAACTTTTGTCATAGGTGCTCACCCATGGCGATCCCTCATATGTTGATGAGATCAAAGGTTACATGTGCCAGGGTCAAAGGTCATGGGTCGGCCCACAGCTTCATATGCTTTGAATATAGCGAGCGGCGAAGCAGAGAACCCGCGAAATCTAGTTTATTTTTTCACTACACAATGCTTGTCCACATACTAAATGTGTGAAATTATACCTCAAATCGTGTCCTTCATAGAAAAAATCACATTAAACTTTTTTATAAAATTCTAGAAATCCTGGATCCGGAATTTTTTCTTTTAATATACCCATTCTCGCTATGTACTGTTTATAAAGTCTTACACAACCAAACAAATCTGATTTCATTTCAAACTTTGGAATTGAGTATCTTAGTGACTATCTTTAGTTCTAGTTGACTGTTTTTTAATAAATACAGCACACACAATTAAATTTTGAACTCTATGAGTCTGCCTTTTAATTTCCATCCTGCTAACCGTGTTTTTGTTATATGGCCTCCATTTTTCTCCCGTCAAAAGTATTATTTTCTCATTTTATTTGAGAAAAGATTCTCATGGGAAAAGCAACTTTGTTACTATAAAAGAGAGAAAAGGGGATTCCCGAAGTTGTTTAAGCAGGCTGCACCTGTTTGAATTGCCAATAGGGGAAGTGGGGAATTCCCTCCAAGATGTAAACTTGAAACTTGTTTTTATTTATGCTTTTGAGATCAAAATCTTGCAGAACCTAGGGAATTTCCCCACAAAGTTTATATATATGAATGATAGTAATTAGATTGAGAATCTATTTGATTGGGTGCAAGGTCATGTTTATGCATGAAGGATGATGTACTGATTTTTGTTAGAAAGGGAAATCTAGCGGTGTGAGTATATAGTAGGTGTGGACTGAAGGACTGAGGCCAGCATTTGAAATCAGAGGAGCTGAACTAGAGCTCTGGAGCTATATACGTATAATTATTCTATATTTCTCTACAATAATGTAGATTTGAGTTCGACATCTGTGCCAGGATTTATATTTTG
>JAMKCH010013844.1:0-38579 GCA_023653785.1 Ophioderma brevispina | reverse complement strand
AACGTCATACTGCATAACTTAGGAACCGCGTCCCGGTGTGGCGCTATCACTACAAAACGTGTATGGGTAGTTTTACACAATTTCTTTCGCCGGAAGCCTCTGTCACATACTTCCATCAAGCGAGCGATTAGCTGCGTAAAACAATACCGAACTTTGACCCAAGACAACTGTTACGCATGCTCATGAGCATAATTCCGCTCGCTGCGACCGCTGCGAACTGGAAGTATAGCATGGGGTTTTTAAATTTTACAAAATTGGTCGCACATGATGACCTTTCACCTGTCTCAGGTCACTTGGATTTCCGTTGGACTAGTCTGTTAAATGACTTATCGCCCTCTGAAAAGTGCAATCAAATATGCTCTTTAGTTTATATTCTTCCTGAAAACTACTTAAAACATTTAAGGGTTGTCTACCGATGTCTTTCAGCCCAAGTGAAGTAACTTTTGCTAAACATGGACTCATTTGAGAATTTAAGTTGAGCAAAATTGTTTCTACATCGGGCCCGAGATCATTTTTGCATGCATTGAGGCCAGTAAGATAGGTCAGGTTGACAAAAGATAAGGCCAGTCGTCATGCTTAGCAGGACTGAATGTTCCAATGCCCTTGACAACGGCAATTTAGCGGCTTTAATGCAGGGCGCAGTAGGGCGTAGTCGTGCGAATTTGAATGCATGAACTCTTGTTATCAACTCTCTGTGCGGACGCCGTGTCCCAGAATTAAGATACTATTATAGCCTATATCCCGCTAAGGCCTACATCAATATCATGAATATCGTATATTTATGTGGCATACACTCCCGCCATACTCTATATCTTGCTTGTTTTTACAAACATTGATCCACTGGCATATCCACCATTTATGCGCCCGGAGTTCATATGTTGTTAAACTTTAATGCTCATTGACATATGGTACGTTGAATTCTGTTGCCCCAATACCATGCCCATCAGGCCCCAAGGCCATGCACAATTTTCAAGGCACAGTGTATGCCCAACTTGTTGTTAATAATTCCTAAAAAAATCACAACTTATTTTTTTATTATAAATTATGTAAATACAAAGTAGGGTTATCGTGCAAAATAAGAGTAAAAAGAAAACTGCAATGTACGTACGTTTCATGGACTGTTTGACCGCCAACGCAGAAAAGAACTTCGTGTCGCCTGCGCAAAGCCCCGGAGTCCGAGAATCCAATCACGTGACTCACGTTCTATTTCTTAATTAGAAAAATAGTCTTGTGAACAGATGGGAAAAGAGTTCCCCAACGTAACTGCCTTTTCCCAAAGTTCAACCAACACGAAAACTGCATTATGCTGGATACACTTAAAAAAGTCAAGTTACAAAAGCTGTTTATATGTTGGAGTCTTTATAACTTGAGATTTCAAGTATGTAAACGAGTGCTGCATTTTTTAAGTTGGCTTCACTCATTTGACTAGGTTGTAATAACAATGGAAAAAGATCATTTTTCTGAGTGTCAACATCAAAACGAACTCTTCCTGCTCTTAAACCAGTGGGCGGTTTAAAACTGATTTTTTTAATAATAAAGCTGTGCTCAAGAACTAAATAATATATTAGAGTCAGCCATACAATAGAACAGGACGGTGCTAGAATTACGAAAATGAACCTGTAAAAATGGTTGCGTTTGCTGGAATTGTCTGGTGTCATAAAAAAAGAACGATTTGAGTTCTCGACAGAGGTATTATAATATACGATTCACGAAATGGCATTGGTTTATTGGTTCAGGTACCCTCGTCATTTGTAAACTAGGATGCTTTAACTTTAGTCTTATTTCTTTGTTGATATAAATATATAGTGTCACGAATTAATTAACTTAAACTGATGAGTTGAAATATGTTGAAACTATTTGTGAATTACAATGTTATAATAGTTGCTCACGTTTTGTATTCGTAGACTAAATGAAATCATAACAAGTTTTGCCGTTATCCTACCTTAGATTTTCCATCACTGTGTACGAGTTTGTTAGTGGCAAAGACCCGTGGCCGCAGGTTTCATGTGAGTACCGGACGGTTTTTATTTTTTTTTATTTTTTTTTTGTTTTTCTTTCGAAAAGAATCATTGTTTACAACTGCACCAAGATCATGTACATTTCTCCAATGTGCATTTCTCATTTAATCATAGTTTGCAAGTACATAAGGGAGAGAGGAAGGAAAATATCGAGTTTAATTATTGATCCATAGTTTTAAAGACACTATCAGCCCGCGAAAGAGTCAAAATATTAAAAATATGCAGGAATAGCTTAAAAGTGAAGGATAGTCTGTAGAATTTCCATCAGTTTTCTTTTTCCCACTGAAGGAATTATCAGACACGGAGAAGGAGAGTAAGAGAGAGAAAAGAAAAACGGATTTCCAAAGATTCAAAATTGCCATCAATATGTGTTGTCCGTCGCACAGTAATACTAAATTACTAAAAATGTCCGATTCATTTGCAGGTATGTTAGGGATACTGTATTGTTACAGACATGCCAAAATTTGATTTTAGGTTTTTTTTCGATTTTCTGATCTAGAAATCACTTGATAAGTGCCTCCTTTAATTGATTTGATTTGAAGGGGCCTCTGCTACCTTTAGTCAGGGATGGGGTGTGATGCAAGAAAACGTCCAGAGCTTGAAGAAATTATGTGTGAAGAAAACACCAGAAGAGGGGTGACTGGTTTGAAGAGAGTGTGTTGGGATCAAGAGCCTACACCGTCCCGTCATTCCAGTATAAGCATCCGTTTATGCAACCAAATGCCACCCCTTGATCTTACAATCCTACCAGCTTTTTGTCCAACTCTGCCTCCCCATGTCCTGACGCCAGGTGAAGTACATAGGAGTTTGAATAAAATAAACATTATAAAGCACACACCTATGACTTGCCATCTAAAATCGTAAGAGTTTGCTATTGAACTAAGTGAACCGGGACTCCTATTTTTAGTCATGTTTTGAAGAGGGGAATGTACAGACACGATGGATGTCATCAATAACTCCAATCCCAAGGCAGAATGCCAAGACTTCGATAATTGAGGCCGATAAGGCCTACTAAAATGTTTGGTTTAAACGTTTTTGAAAAGTTTTTGGCGAAAACTCGGACGTGTGGGAAGATTTTGCTCCCAACATTGACAAGGAAAACAATACGGTAACATACCTGACAGCTCTACTACACATTATTGGGTGATCTTGGTGATGTTATCTTAGAGGAAGGGATAGATAAGCAGGTCATTACGGCATCATTTGTGGCATAGATTAGTCAATGAGGCCATTCGACGGATCAACATAATGTTGCAATCAAAAGGTTATGCTATAGGAGTGCGTTCATCACATTTCATTCCTGTCATTGAGCTTTCTATCAAATCGTTCTCAAGTTGTTCGTATCCAGGGCAGGCAACAAGTCGTCTACTCCCCTTCTTGTAGTGGCGGGTGGTGTCCCGCAGGGAACCAATTTTCGTCGATCATCTTCTCTGCTGTAGCAAATGACTTGCCTGCCACTGACGTGAACTATTCGATGGAAGTATGGTGGAACGACTTAACCCTCGGTGAGTGAAGTTCGGCCTGCTCATTCCGACACAGACCCAGCTCACAAAAAAAATCTTGACAAAGCTCAGTGGTGGTTTTGTACAAAAAAATTATATGTTGCCGACGACGACGAAAACCAGAAAAAAATGCCACATATGTACATATGTACGTTGAAAAATACACACAATTCCCTATTTTTACCCTCAGCGGTAAAGATATCCATACCTGTGGACAGTATGAATTGTTGGGTGTTCACCATTCAGAACAAGTCTCTGTTGTGATATCCAAATCACTCAAATGATCGCAAAGGCTTAGACCTTTTTATATACTGCTTTAACACTCAGGGCGGTTCAAGGCTCTGCTGTGATCTGTCGGTCTGTTTTATCAGACCTACATTCGCCCGGTATTTGGGAAGATGCCAGTCCCTTTGTTGCATAGCACCTCACCAAGCAACAGTCCTGGACCAATTGAACTCATTCAAAGCGTTCATGTCCGCAGCATCTTTTTTTACCAATACAAATCATTGCGGAGGCAAAGTGAAAACGCTTGAGTTGTGCACACTTGTTGAAAGGAGAGACCAACTCCTTCGAGGTTTTGGCCAGAAGCTGCAAACATCCGAGCGTCACAGGGATGATGCTTCCTCCACATTGAAAAGAAGCAGACATGGCCGATCGTAGGAGTGCAGAACAACTGGATCCTCCTAAATGCAGAACAGTTCGCTACAAGGAAATCTTACCATTTCCCCGCATTGTTGTTGAACTTCTTAATAATTGAATGAGTTGGTATTATATTTGTTTATGTTTTTTAACATGTAATGTTTGTTTGATTTAGCCAGATGGTGCTCAGTTGTTCAAACTGTATTTCTGGGGTCTTTTATACCGTAACTAAAAAAAATAAATAAATTATGATGTACATTAAATCAAATCAAATAGATATAAAAACCATAACTCGTGTCACCGTGTGTATTTGACCCCGCGGAACGGATATGCCTTTAAGGCTGCCGATACAGCGCTGAGAACGTTCAGGTGGGATATGTCGCATGTTTTTTACAAAAATAATAAAGCGGACCACTTTTAATATTAAGAAAACATATTCGGTATACAGGTTTAGTTAGAAAATGTTTTACATGTATGGAGAAATGCTGACCCATAGGGACTTTGTCGTGTGTCAGTATTGTTGGTTATTATACTGCCTTCCAACATCGCAGTGAGCCATTAAAAAACAGGGGAGTCCATAATATTCAATTACCAGGCGATTACCTGGCTTCGCGCTTCGTAACACCCCTAGAATTCAAAACTTGTTCTGCTCAGCCCTATTTAACAATCATCCACCAAAGGCTAGACGAACCTGTAATCTCCGGAAAAAGATTTTCCGAAAAAAGATTTTTGGTCTGAAGGCTGATTGAAGCTGTGACCTATGAAACCATAAAAATACAGATGCGGATCAACTATACATAGCCGAAGCAAAGTATAGCGTATAGGTATAGGTCTGTGTCGATTGGATCACCACTTTGAAGCATTAATGTTGATAGCTAATTAATTTGAATACATTGAATTAGATAATTAAATTACGATATATAGAAATAGAAATTAATCCTACGAGCATAATAGAGTTACCGTATGTATGTTAATTTTCTGACAGTACATCCAGGAGGGCTTTATCATGGTATGTACGGACTTAAAAACAAGAAAAAACCATCCACAAGGATGATCGGGTTATGCATCAACATATGGATCGAGGAGGTTGCGTTTCAGTGCCTGTTTTGAAGGCATAGTCTTGATAAGCTAGATTGCTACCGTATTACTACTGACTATTATACTTACTTACCTTATTTACTCACTAACTCACTCCCTCACTCACTCACTCACCTCACTCACGCACTCACTCACTCACGCACTCACTAACTCACGCCCGAAATCACTCACGTCACTTACTGGTAACTTACCACACCACAACACACACTAGGACAGTGCCATTCAGTGCCATAGGATACCGTGTTATAACAAATATTCCGGATCCGGAATTTTATAACAAAGCTGTGATTTCCTCTATATTTGGGTATGTAGATAACCGTAAACATCGTGCACTTCTGGACAAAATCATGAAACTTGGCACAAACCTTACTTGGGGTGCACACAAGAAAACTTAGAAGGGGTGCCCCAAAAATCGGACCTCATTATTGACAGTCATATGCCCCGCCCCCTTTTTTGCAATGCTTAATTATGTAAAAAATGGATTCCTCAGAGAAACCGATATGTGTGTATCAAATTAAAGCCTGGAACATAAAGATTGTCTTAGAGATACTTTTAATACGGTATCTTCGAATTTGGAGGTCATTAGAGGTCATTAAAGGTAATTGGAGGTCATTTGATAGTAAAAGTTCACCAAATGGGTTAGACAAATGCCACCAAATGGCGTCGTGATACAATAAAGGCAGTGCCATAATGATGTCAAACAAATGTTGGGCATTATTTATAAAAATAAAAATCATCAAATGAACTTGATTTTTGTTTATATCAAAGTAAATATATGTAGTTTCCAAGGGAACAAAATATACATAATTCAATTTCACAATTAAATTTTGTGGATATTACAAAAAGTGACATGCTGCTGCCGTACATTCCCAAAGTGGCACTATCAAGCAACCTCGTACTACTTTTGATGTTATTTAAAAAAGAGATTGCAAATTTGAAAGTTAGTAATACTTATTTGATTTTAAACGTTTGTCTTTTTAAGAATCTGTGTTCATTCTTAAGAAATGAGGCATTCGTCGTGAGGATTGTACAATTGAACGTTTCTGAAACGTCCGTCCACAAACGGTTATCATTGGCGAAATTTAAACCCTAAAGACGACGCTTTGATTTTTATCTTGTTTTTTTTTTTTTTCCCAGATAATCGCCCTGATGTGTAAAGATCTGTTTAAAAAAACTAACAAGTTGGCAAAGGGACTGTCACTAAAACATGAGTAACTCAAAAAGTACACTTTTGTGTGTACGTCCACAAGGGGGGGGGGGGGTATGACTTGTTATGCAAACCAAGAATGTGATTGGAATTGAAAGTTTCAGGTCTAATACTTCTGTCAGAGTAAACTTCAAATACAATTGTCCAAAATGGGATGAATTTAGTATTCTGCCACCACTTAAAATTCGGCACCTTTAACATGCGGTTTATTCCGTTAACGTTGCCGAATTCGTAGCCTGTGGCAGAATACTAAATTCTTTCCTCCAAAATTCAAAAACCTGAATAATTAGAAGTTCTGGGTCCCACACAAAGCAATAGAGGTAATTTCCTGCAGCCATACTTCAGCAGTTCTCTACTTACCTTGGATATTTCAGGTAGCAAGGTCTACAATAGATTTCAGGAGTTGTCAACATCCTGAGTAGTAGCTAGCAGTCCAACCAGAGCCTCTAAGAGCTGGAGAAAAAAAAAAAAAAAAAAAATGTACAGATCTGTTAAAAAAACTAAACAAGTTTTGCAAAAGGGACTGTCACTAAAACATGAGTAACTCAAAAAGTACACTTTTGTGTGTACGTCCACAAGGGGGGGGGGGATATGAGACTTGTTATGCAAACCAAGAATGTGATTGGAATTGAAGTTTCAGGTCTAATACTCTTTTCGGGTAAACTTCAATTACATTGGTCGCAAAATTCCAAAAACCAGAATAATTAGAAGTTCTGGTCCCACACAAAGCAATAGAGGTAATTTCTGCAGCATACTACTTCAGCATTTCTCTACTTACCTTGGAAATTTCAGGTAGCAAGGTCTACAAGATTTCAGGAGTTGTCAACATCCTGAGTAGTAGAGCATCCAACCAGAGCCTCTAAGAGGCTGGAGCTTTTGGATGGACATGCGGGGAACTTTTCACTGCTGTGTATAGCACGAAAGTCTTGGTGATAGCGAGTGCACATCAATATCACATCAAGAACTATATGAAATCAAGAAATGATATCACAGTATTGGAAGGTTGGGCTCCTTGTCATCATTGTTCAAGATGTCCCTTTATGCACTGAAAGTTTGTAACATACGGTATTACATTCCTCAAAAGCCCAATACTCTCGTCTTTTCAGTTGTACTTCCGAATGACAATGAAGGCTGTAGCACTACACCGGTCGGTGGTGAAATAATTTAGACCGCCTTGACCAAGGTTACATCATCTATAGTCTCTAAATCTAGAAAAAGGATCCATCAAAAGTATTTGTGAGCTGCAAAGCATTCCGTTCAAGCTTTGCCCAAGTATAAAGTCCTGAGACTTGATGGTTGCGCCAGGTCCTTGTCATGTGCCAGCTTTCAGAATTGAATTAGAAGTTTCAAACACGGCAATACCGGCTTCTTACAAGACTTGTTGTCCAACAAGATCCACCAAGAATGTAGCCAATCATGTTCCAGAGCACAGAGCCATTTCTATGTGGAGGCCAAGCAGTGTGGTCTGTACTGCTATTGACAGTCACCAAGGAAACTCTCAAAATCTGCTCTTTCATTGTTTTTGTTTTGTTCAGTTTTGTCTTTTTCTTTAAGAGATTTCATTCATTATGTGCAAGAGTTCCTGGACGCGATTTTCTACAGTTTTGAACATAGGAAAGAAATGCCTGTGCTTCAAGTATTATCCTATTTTAATGGCGGTATTCTGTGAACTAGTTTGTTGGGTACTTCTGTAGCAGTTTCGATAAAGTGTCAGGTCAAATGGTATTTGGGCTCAATTGTTACAAGGTCCCTTCCAGAAATCCTACCCAATATATGGGTATCTTATATCCAACGTTATTGTGTTCATTAATGCAAATTTCCAGATAATTTTGAACAAATAATACAAGCTTTTTTGGTCAGGAACGTCCAGTGGATTGACCTTTCTTCTGTTTGACCATCATCTTGTGTACGTCTGTTTTGTATTATTACTATTATTTTATTTTTTACTTGATATTATATTTTTATTTGATGAATTACCTTTACCTAAACTCCATCTGTATCTACGTTTTGATCTTGGAACTCTAGCTATTAACTTTTAAAAAATGTTATTATTTGTTTTAATTTATTATTTTGAATATGATTTTATCATTTTTTAAATTGTTTTTATTTTATTATAGTTCGACAGATCTGTGATATATAGTTGTATTACAATAGGCAAAACAGTCAAGGTCATCCTGAAAACAAAATCTCATATATGGTGCACCAGTTTATATTGGGCTCCTATACCGTAGACCAGTAATATTTATAACAAACAGCGTAAATCTAAAATGGTCCCTTGACCTTGACCTTAGTTTGCCCATAACAATTAAAGTACTGTACTTCAAGATAAGGGAAAACTATAACCTTTAATCCCTTGAAAGGCTTGATTAACATACCTTTTTTTGGCTCATTTTGACTATTTCAAATTTGACCCTGTATAAACCTTGACCTCATACATATTCTACTACTTGATTTTGTAAAAACTTTCGATACATTTTCCCACAATACCAATTTGGCGAAATAGAATGTTGCTATTAGTTATTAGTCATTATGGTTCCAAAATGGATGCTATCAATAATCGTGCTTTGAAAAATCAATCGCAAGTGATATAATTGTATTAATTTAAAATGGTAATTTATACATAAAACATCAAGTTATGATTACGGTGTGCAAATACTAATTAATACATGGGCGTGTTATGGACATTATTAGGTGTAAGTTGGTGCTTCTCACATGCAAAGTTTCTCAGCATAAACCCATAGGAGTGACACATGGGATATCAAATTTGATTTTGACACTTGCAACAAGCCTAAACTACGGTTATCAGCCAATACTGGCCAATGGTATAGTATGACCTTTAATGACCTTCAAACTGACCTCTGGCTTCCAAATATTCAAATATTTAGATAATTTGAGCACTCTGCATATGTCTCAGATTTAATTTGATACCCCAAACTTGATATGAATTATTGAAAGTAATGATTTTAACATTACTACGCAAATGTATAAAAAGGTGCTTGGCCTATGACGCCATTATTGTGGTCCGAATTTTTGGGGCACCCCTTCTGAAATTGGCTTCCAGACGCCACGGAAGGTTTGTGCCAAGTTTCAAGCTTTTGTCCAGAAGTGCACGATCTTGTTGAAATTAATGACTTATCTACTTCAACAAAGTGGTGAACTAGAAGACCCAAGAGGTGGGGTGTGCATGTTCCGTGTAGCCTCAAGTCCCCGAGCCCCAGATTTATCGTAAGTGGTCAACATTTGGTGTCGAGAAAGCTACTATTTTTCATCATTCACCCTGTGAAATCTTAGCGCCAAGATGTTTGGTTTGGAAGTTATGAGCGAAAAGTCTCCATTTTGGTCTACCAAATGAAGTTACACATTATCTATGGGGCTTACAAAATCGCGTTTTTAGATCTCCCAGTCAAAATTGGATTGAAATATCGCGCGAACTTTACAGATGGGTTTTGGAGTGAAGGCAAATCTATAAAGTTTGAAAATTTCCTTATCCGTAAATTGGGCCAACCCCCTTTAAATGAGAATAAATCATGACTTGTAAACATCCCAGTGTATGAGTTATTTCCCATGAATATGCAATCTGAATATGCCTATCATCCGGAAACTTCCGAATATGGACGTGATCCACTGCAAAATAGAAGATTCTCATTGGCAATTAAGTATTTTGCACATCTGTTTCGTAAACAATGTTAACGGTGGGATTTGGTGCTTAAAACATGTACAGTTGGCACAAAAAATAAGTAATCTCGGCATGTTTTTCGATCAGTATTGTGCCAAAGTCTGATAATTTTTAGAACGTTTTATGAATTTTGGGTTGTTTAGGTCTTACTCTTTCATGTAACACCGTCGCTTTGTAAAAACAAATATATTGCAAAAATGGCTGATATAGAACTCCCATGATGCAAACCCCAAACAAAAGGTGAACTTTTTGAGTTTGCAATGTGTGGTACATTGCCAATTTTTTACACAGAGGGTTTTATTACTGAATGAGCGAATAGCTTCTATCAGTACTGATTTTTGGTCGTGTGTTAGTGTCGCAGAACATTGCAACGTCCAGTGAAAATTCATAGTGTTACTTTTGGTTAGGGGGTTTTTTTTATGTCTTTAAAGGTGTTCTATACCAGCATAAAATGAAAGAGCAAGACATAGGTAAAAAAAACAAAGGGGATATTGTGAAAAATTCAAAATTATTGGACTCGGCAAAATACTGATCAAAAAACACCAGATTCTTTTTGTGCCAAATGTACATACATAATAGTAAAAAAGATTATATATTACAGGCTGTGTATTATTTTTAAGCAACAAAAATCAAATGTAAATGCATATTAAAGGTGCAACGGAGATGATTTTGAGGCACCCAAATTATGGTGTCATAACTAGTAATTTCATATAGATTAGACACTAACTGATTTATTCCCTCCTGTATTAGGCTACAGGGAAAATGTCTTAAAATTGAAAAAATGTGATCTGATTTGCTGTTATTCAATATAAAAACAAATGAATTTGTATTTGATCCTATACGAAATAGAAATTTCAAAATTTTTGTCCAAGAAAACATTTCTCAGCTTAATCCTTTCAGTGGGGATATTTTTGATGGAAAGGCTTTACATCAGGGCAAAAATCAGTACTTTAGATTTAGATAGATTTAGGAAAACCGATATGTGAAATCACTCGTTGCAATTTAAGCAGTGCGGTTGGAAAACTTATTGCAATGAGAACCTTAGATTTTTGCAGTGCATCAAAATACCGTGCCATATTTGGAAATTGAAAATATCAAAATACTGATTTCGGGAGGCACTTTTTTATAAGTCACACAAATTTAGGTTGGTATTTTTAAAATCCAAATTTTAAATATGGATTTGTCCCCACTAATAGCTAGGGTTGGCCAATTCACTCTAACCACACAAGCAAACTGTTGCCATATCCGGATTACAGTGTGAGCAAAAATAATTGACCGAATGCCCTTCCTGATGCCATCCACAGTTTTCAGTAGTGGGCCTAACCTTGGGAACCAAGCCACCATGAAGGGGACAGCATGATAGAAACTGCAAGCTGGTGGCGAGCTAAAAACGGTGGGCGAGGGATGAAATGGCGAGTTACCCCCATGAAGGAAGACGAACTGCAAATAATAAGTCACCGAGGCGAGTTACGGAAACACCATTTAGTCCTACGGGCAAGTTAAGAAACACCAGGGCAGTTCGCAGGATTCATTTTGTGGGGGTGCGGGAATTCAAAAAAAGTGTACCTTTTTTTCGAAAAAAGTGGACCTTTTTTAGTAAAAGTGGACCTAACCACCCTAAAATGGTCCTTTTTTGCACCCTTTTGAACTTTGTTCCCAAAAGTGGACTTTCGTGTCAAAAATGCTCTAAATTTGGGGTCTTTTTATCACAATTTTCAGCAAAAAGTGGAATTTTTGGCCCCTTTTGTGGAATTTGGGGGGTGCGGCCGCACCCCCCCTGCGTACGGGCCTGGGAAACACCATGAAGTCCTGTTGGTGAGTTACAGAAACACTATTAAGTCCTGCTGGCGAGTTATGGAAACACCAATTGGTCCTGCTGGCGAGTTACAGAAACACCATTTAGTCCTGCAAGTGAGTTACAGAAACACCATCTAGTCCTGCTGGCGAGTTACAGAAACACAATTTAGTCCTGCTGGTGAGTTATGGAAACCAGACAAAACAATGCACCACAACAAAACAATGAAAATTTAACTCGCTACACAGACTTCCTTAAAAAAATTGTAAAACTTTGGGGGGGGGGTAACTCGCCATTTTAACTCGCCACTCTCTAACTCGCCCCTTTTTTTAAAAGGAATTTATTAGCATAAATCTATTGGCACATAATGAAATATCCCTAAATAAGACGTACCAGATGGTTTTCAAGGTCATTGGAGTATTCCTTGCGAAAAAAATCCAGATTATTCCGACAAATGTCATGACTGTACAACAATCATGGAAGCTGCCATCTTTATTCCCTGTGCTATTTACAACACCGCATGCAATACCGAAACAGAAGTCAGCGAAATATATCACGCTGGCTTCTGTTTCGGTATTGCGTGCGGCGTTGTAACAGTTTTTTTTTTTTTTTTTTTTTTTTTTTTTTTTTTTTTTTTTTTTTTTTTTTTTTTTTTTTGGGGGCTAAAGCCCCCCTCAAAGTTCTCAAGAAAAAAGATGAAGAAAGAGGAAGGGAGAAAGAAAAAAGGAAAAGAGAAGGAGAAAAGAAGAAAAAGAAGAGGAACATGGTACATTTATTTGATTTTTTTCATGCAAATGCAGATCAAAAAGTGTTGAAGTATGCAAGGAAAGGCGTTTTCAGGTCTTCAAAACCCTAAAACCTCTGGAGCTTACGGGGGCTCTGCACCCTGGACCCTAGCCGGGGCATTGCCCCTGGACCACACCAGAGGCCCTAAGCCGGGCCCCTGGACCCAACCCATTAGTCGCTCCGCTCGCATCGATCTAATGGTTCGAACATCTTTAGTCCAGCCCCCCTCAATAAAATTTCCTGGGCACGCCTATGCTTTACTATCTTGCTTTGCTTTACAATATTTTTGCTCTCTGCTTAATTTGAGCAACACATACCCTAAACACATAATTTTAGGGTTAAGAAAAAAACTTTTTTTCCACATACATCGCCTGTTAGAAAAAAGAGATCCTTTTTATGCATTTTCTTGTTCACGCATCATATCCACCTTTGAATACAAGTGTGCTCCCCCTCCCCGGGGATATGAGCATTATACACTTCGTAATATACAAGTCCCAACCCCCATATTGGTAATATAATCACTGTCACAATTACTTTTCTAAAATAGGTGTAAACATTTTGTACATACGTTCGCGAGAGTTGGTGCGTGTAATGCACATCTAAGTATTTCCTTTGCGTGTTGTCATGGTTCTGTCTGAGTATAACTATAGGCTTGGGTGACTGCTACCCGGTACATCTAAACAAGAAGACAGAAGTTGAGCCTTGGTGCATTATTGTAACACACACAAAAAAAATCAAGTACAAAAAAATAAAGTTTTTCAATAGAGCACAGTTTATTCCATAAACCACAGAAGTCATAATGTACAATGTGCATAAATATATCACCGGATTATAAAATATCATAATTTTATATTACATCAATTTCACATCAAGTTATACAAACACAACAAACAAGCACCATTAGAAAGTCATGCATTATAATGGTGCCATTTCTCCTGGATTCTCACAATCTACCTTCTTTAGTGTGGTTTGGTATGTGTCAATGAAACAGTTCCCTTAGGATTTTTGTGCTAAAATTTTCTTGCTGTTTTGCATTAAAAAAGAACAGACTGTCAGAAAATGGGTAGACGTTTTATATACAAGTCCCATTGATGCAAATGAGGTATTGCCATTCATTCCATCAAGCACTACTGGCCCGTTTCATAGGTAGATGCGGTAGATGCAACTTTAGCAGTTTACACTTTGGGACCACCCTGTGTAAAAATAGAGGGGGCTGGAAGATCATTGTGGGCATTTGTACTTATGTCCCTACAAGGCCCACCTCCACTATCTTAACCAAGTTCCTTCTCTTTGTATTTCAGGGGACACTCAGGTCCCAATGGTCAAAATCTGGTCAACAAGTTGTCAACCTGAAAAACACGTATTTTTGTTTTCATCTGTCATTATAACCCTGTTGAGCCCATCAGTTTGAATTGTTTTATTTTGTTGAGATATTTAGTGATCTTTTCAAACATGTAAAAACCAAAGTAGTGAAAAGCCTTTTAAATGGACTTAGAACCATGTCAAAAACTGTGGCAGGATGTGACATTTTCCGTTCACATTTGTATACAGTATTCCTTAATACCTAAATACACCAAAAGATTATATTTGTGGTATAATTATTTCATAATTACATACCCTTCAAGATTATACAATACAAAAAATTAGATGTCTGGTTATAAAACTTACAAACTTACACTTAATTGAATCCTTGTTCACATGTTTCAGTTCACAAATTTGTCACGTGCAGCATTTATGGCAGAAGGCCCTGCACTCTCTGTGTATGAAATAGTTCCAATCTTTATGATACTTATTTTGGGCAAGAGTACTTTCAACTAGTCCTATAAAATTAAATACCGGTTTGGACAACTATTCTCATCTGGTCTTTGCTTTCCGATGAAAGTTTTCCGTTCACATGGCAGGACTTGACATAGGTTTGTCACGTCCAGGGGGTCCGCTTTAGTTCTAATATCTTGTAAAATAAGGGAGTTTGCAACTTCTATTTTAGAGTATGTTTAAAGTTGTTACATGGGCTTGTTGAATAAAAAGGTAACTTTGAAAGTGTTTGTCAGTTTTAGTCTGTTTTCAAAATGGTATTCGTTCACAATGACATGTCACGTCCTTCACAAGCATAAACAAGCAACCAGACAAAGTAACAGCGTTTTGAACACTAAAAAGCATAAGGGTTAAACAATATTTGTTTTATGTTGAATAGTTAAGTACTTCCTTGTAAAGCTACAATAGGTTTTTGTTTTAGTTATGGCAAAAGATAGGATTTTAGGTGCAAATTCCGTTCCACATTCAACTTCCTGGCAGCAAACACATTTAGCTTATTTGTTTGAATTCACTGAGTGAGAATTCGCTGCTGGCATTTCACACACATCTTTTACTAACTAGAGTAATTAATCTAATTGAAAAACTCCACTCTCTATTGTTTTTATTTTTGAAAATAACTTTTTTTATGTCAAAAAACTGTTTTTGGCTGCAAAATAGAGGTAAAAGTGTATTAAAAACGGGATGAAGAGAGAGAGTATGGGGGGGAAGGGGGGGGGAGGGTAGGTAGGGGGGGGGGTGGGGGGGTGATAAGTGTAGGGTAGTTAAATGGGTGAGGGATGAGTTTTGGAGGGAGGAAAGGGGGGCAACGGAGGGTGAGAGGGGGAATAACTGGTTCCAAAATTTAAGCAAATGTTTCATTTTTCATTTCAGCCCGTAGCTGCCAGAAAACTGCAAAATGTACAATTTAAGAAATAATGATTAGGACAAGTCTTATTCTTTTGGGTAATTAAAAATAATTTCCCATTCAAATTAAATTGTAATTTTTCACCAAAATTGGCTAAATTTTAAACTTTCTGATCAAAAAAAGCTATAAAAGGAGAAAGATAAGCTCCATGAAACTATTTTTTCTTAATTCTTAAACTGTTACGCACACAGGATAATAAAAATGAAAGCTGTTACTGTGTTGAAAAAAATGACCCCCTGGTTTACATCTCATTACCTAGGAAACAGGCCTACTTGCACAACGTCTACGCGTCTGACTGAATCAATTGTAATACCTCATTTGCATCATGGGACTCTATATGAAATTAAACGTTTACCAGAAAATGAAGGGGAAATATTTACTACGATGGGTAAATTGAAATGAAGTCAAATTGTGTTTGAAATTGAGTCAAAATTGGTGATTTAATAATTACATTTAACATGTTCTTCTCCTATAAGGGTTAGAAAAATTATTTGCCGTAGTTCCAACCTTTTTTCTGACAGTGTAGGCCCTATTTGAACCCAACAGACAAATCAATTTTAACATGAAAATTGTAAGGGAAACCACACCACACCATCCTATGACACTTTAATAAAAAAAAAACCGAGGAAGGGATGTGTGCAATTGTGCTAACCCTCATGAAGAACTTTAGCTGTTTTGAGAGGAAGGGTTTGAAACGGAGTAGATGAAAATTCTGTTTAAAGCATATGAGCATACATGTAGAGTACACTGTTCTTTCACATAGATGGTGTGTCATGTAGGATCTTTGTACAATTTTTAAATGCAACCAGTCGCTTGTCAATTCAAGGGGGTACCACTTTATTGCGCTTTAGTATACACACTACAATTTTAGTTTTCTTCCTAGAAACACTGAATCAGGTGGAGTATTTCTTTAAAAATGGACATCTAGGGATTTGGATACACACATTGAGCAATTCCAAAATTGACAGCAGTGTTTCTGATGATCTCTGATATGGGTGTAATTTCAGGCGCAATAGAATACTACCCCACTGGGGTGTCTTGTTTGAAGCAGAACCCATAGGTATATCTATTAAGAGAAGATAACAGTAGCTTCCACACTGCATTGCTTCCACTGGAATTTTTTTGTACAGTAGTCATGTGAATCGTTAGAGATGAAAACCCTCTTAAAACTGCAAGTTTGTGATCAGAACTGTCAATTTAGCCATGTTTCATAACTAACGGATTCACATCAGTAGATGTACAAAAAAACCATTGGAAGCAATGCATTGTGGGAAGCTATGAAATCTTCTCTTGATTACTAGCATACTTTCGCGTCGGTCACTGTATATTACACTATCTGCTTCTGTTTTTTTTAGTTAATTTACTTGCAATTTCACAAAGGATACAATATGTTACTGCTACCATTCACTAGGGCAAGAGCATACAATACATATTGATTTGAGCATCGGAGTGGGACAGAGGATGAATGGGAATCACTGAAACCAGTTAGATCAATTTGCACCAATAAACTCCATAAATGCACTACCTGATCAAGCTTTATTTGATGTGTGAAAATTTACTACCATCAAATTATTTAGCCCAGGTTAGTTAATTTATGAAATTTCTGATTTTGGTTTGAAAATTAACTTTGAACTTAGGATGTCGATTGATTGCATAAAGGCATGTTTACTTGCCTGGCCTCAATATTTTTATTGTGATATGAGATCCTCACCTCAAGTAAAACTTCAAACTGCTTCAAACGCTTTTTGTTTTCAACTTAAAAAAAATCACCCGCACATAAAATTCCCACCCTATTGCGCAATAAATTCTAACTAGTACACACACACCACACCCCCCACACACACACAGCATTTCATATTGACCAAATGTAAATATGCAGGGACTACGCGCATTTTTAAAAGTAAATATACCACAAGGCTTTATATTGAAAACTTTCTGGCAAAGTTGCAACTCATGGCTAAAATGGTATGGAAAGAAAATTAATGACCTGTATCTACATAAAATATCCTGCCTACAATATTGTGAAAGATATACTTTTGTCCATTATCATCAGCCAATAGTAATGTACATTGCTTTGAAAAAAGTGAAATACATTTGGGAAATATGGGGAGAGCGTATTCAGGGGTCCGTGGCTGACCAGAGAAGATGAAAAGAAGGGAGATTGCTCGATTTTGAAATCCGATTACCCATTTATTTCATTCCCCAGTCATTGTTTGGGGTAGATTCAAGGGCCGATCGATTGCACCTTTGAAGTAACTGTTCATCCGACTCAACTTGTCCCGTCAGGAAAGTTTCAGAACAGGAAGTATTGACACACTGCTTACTAAAACAGTTTATTCATATTCCCGCGAAAATTTCTCTGCTGGTAATGAACTTCAACTTGTTTTTCCCTCGATAATTATTTATTTTATTCATTGGCGAATATTGAGGAAAACAGTGACTGTTTTTAACGAAAGCAACAGGCAATTAGCCCGTGATTTAATGTTTGACGAGTCAATAAGGATGTTGTTATTTTAGCCTAATTTGAACATATCCGGTTAGTTCCTGTGAAATACGATATGAATGATAATTAATAATATAAATGCATTGTTGAATACAACACAACCATACATGTTTGTGTCAGACAGTGTCAAAGAGCCAAAATGCTTGGAAAATTTTTGTGGTCATAGTTGTCTTACGTTGATTCAGAAGAGTACGTTTCGCTGTACTGGTCACGACCAAAGTGTAATGACTTTGTGTAAAGCCCGTTGACACTGTGTAATTGAATAGTGCTGGGATTTAAGACAGGTGTATGTATTCATATGAAGAAGCGCTTGTCTTGAATTCCAATCAATCGGATTAAGGCTAGTAAGATGAATAGGCGGAGACCAGTTTATCTTTTAAGTAACAGTTGAACCATTCCCTTCTTTCTCATCTTCTCTGCGGAACAAACCCCCTGCAATTTTCCTAAAGCCATAATGTTGTTCGAACCAATCCGCATATTGTCATTGCAATGTGCCTATACTTTTACTGTACTAAACACAAATACCTCGGACTGGCTTAACCCTCGTCCAACCAGGGGGGGGGGGGGGGGGTGGTACACAGATTCATCTGTGGGATATAAACCCTCTGACACAGATGAACTTGTATTGGATTCGTTTTCAGCGTTCCCTATACAAATTACATACCTGAGTTTCCACGCTTATTTAGATCACTTCTATTCATCCAAATGAACGCAACATCCCAAAATCAGGTAGACGTGATTGTTAAGATCCAAAACGAACTTCAAATATAAAAAGTAACTTCATATTGTAAAAAAATGAACAATTTCATGGTTTCAATCCACGGAAAAGTCACTGTTGTTTTTTTTTTTTTTTTTTATTTACAGCTGTTGCATAAATGACCTTCTTTTTTTTTTTTTGAAAAATATGCGAGGGGGCAATGATGTTTACGGCAAAGAAGATATCGTTGCGCACGTACAATATATCAAATTTGTGCAATATAAAAGTGTTAGTCACGAAAAACTGATTGAAATGTGTCCAATGGAATGCAACCTTCATTTTCTTTCTGGTTTTTATTCGAAATGTAATTAGAATAAATAACAAATAAGTAACAATTATTTTTCCGATTCTGCGTAGAGTTGGACGAAGCAGTTATTTTTCTGGAGGTCATTGATTTCCACGGAGTTAGTTAGATTCGCAATCCAGGGCGAAAACTCCTTCGTGTCGTTTAAAAAACAATTTGTAAAACGCACGGTTGTTTTACAAAAAAGATGAAACTAATTGATAACAAATTGATTATAAACTTTCAAAACTGGGTTCAGTGATTTTTCACATTATTTGATTAGCTTAGGCCTACATGTACGTATACATGTTTGCCCTATTTCATATATCTTTGTTTTTTAGTTGTAAATTATTGAGGGCCTACAGTCTACATGTGCATATTTTTCACGAATGTTAGAAATACATTCAGTTAAACTGGTATATTGCCATTCAATAATAGAGCACTAATCTTATCATTTTTGTTCAATTACCAAAAATTGAAAATGTTCTTAACTACTTTCGTCGTTGAATAATTAATTGAACTAAGCGACTGTTATAATAGGCTAACTTACATTGCTATTCTTACGTTGTCCCTTGTGTTAAAAGTAGTACCATGTCGTCTCTGGGTCAATTTAACGTCACTTCATCGTATTTATACATATGGGTTCTTGACAACAAATGCTGACTGCATGAAGTGTGTTCTTAATTTTCCTTTAAATTTGAAGTTTAAGGTGATGTCTTCTTGAAATGGTATGTGTAGTATCAATAATTGACATATTAAGCATGCACTTGTGGCATGTAGTAGTAGTAAAACCAAAGTTTTAAAATCGGTTTTGTCCCTGTAAATCGGGGGTGGCCGGATTCACCTCACATTCGTAGCAATCGCCCTTACTCCTCCTTCCTTCATGATTGAAATGAATGACTCATTTTAGAAGGTTTTTGGAGCTCGAACTTTTGTAAATCATGACAAATAAACATGTATATTGTATGTAGCCGTTTCCTATGGGCGTTCGCGTGAGTCTGTGGATAGACAAGACTCACGCTCGTGGGAGTAGGGGGTGGTGGTTACCATCCCCTACATGTATTAACGGATGATTCCCTGTCACTCACACAAAGGAATATGACGTGTCACACAAAAATGCATCCAAGGCTTGTTATTGTAAATTTTAATAGTTTCATCCTTTGCGTCATTTTAGCGAAAAAAAGTTGGAAGGCATGGGGGTGCCACCTGCCTACATGTACACTTTACTGTGTTAAATGCCCAAAGAATTGTACGGTACCTACATGTACAAATACTGACAATATTTGTATTTTTTTATTTTATTTTATACTCTTATTGTTTAGAGTAATAACATGCTTGCTTTGGCACCCATCTTTGCCAAATAAACACCAATTTTGCTTGCATGAATGGCAAAAAAGGTTGAATAATGTATCCAAGGTCAGAATAAATAATGGGCGAGGTGCGGCTGAGCCCATTAATTGATTTTTTTTTCTGGCTGAGGATCCATTATGAGCCCATGCATACATCTGCTTTTGGACTTTGAAACCAGTGCAAAATAAAAGGATTTTATTACAATGCCAATACTCCACAAAATTTTCTATGCAGGTTCTACACAATTTCAGCTACTTTTTTTTCAATAAAACACTTCATTAGGCTATATGAATCTTGAACACCATGTACTACGAACTGAGCTTGGTAACAGAAGGATGCAAGGACGCTACAATATGGACGTCATTCCGTTACCAAGATTCATTTAAGGTGCTTGTTCCGATTTATGTCTATGTGTTCTCTACTTGATGAGAGCCTGGCACTCGCACTCATAAGCCCCATCAAGTGCCGTGGGAAACAAACTTGATGGTGGAAGCAATACTTGATTACTGCATATTGCCAAGCTCTATTCAATACTGTGCTAATATTGATGGTTAATCAGTAAAATTTGGCATTTTTTTGTTTATTTACCAGTCTTGGGAATGAAAAGGATTTAAGGGCTCAAATTTCAGGACGACAATGAGAAAAATATGGCTTTTCATCTGATATCAAAAATGGATACTACTTCCAGGTAAATGGGGGGGGGGAGACAATCGGAACATGCACCTTTAATAATGAAAAGTGTTTTGTCCCAAAAGTATGAATGCCCTTCCCTTATCATGTAGATTGCAAACTCTTAATTTAGAGGTGCGTGTTCCGATTGTCTTTGGGGCCCCCTGATTTACCCGGAAGTACATGTAGTAGCGATTTTGATATCAGATGAAAGGCCATATTTTTCTCATCAATGTCGTTCTGAAATTTTGAGCCCTCAAATCTATTTCATTCCCAAAATATAAAAACTGCCGAATTAATGGTTAACCACCATCAATATAGCACAGTATTGAATAGGGCTTTGCAATGTGCATTATTGCTTAGATACATGTACCATAAAAAACTGCATGTTTGTTTCCCATGGTACTTAACGGGGCGTATAAGGTGCAAGTGCCAGGCTCTCAAATCAAGCAGAGAACACAATAAACAAATCAGAAATTTGGAACAAGCACTTTTATTATTGATAAAATAGCTTATTTTTTTAAATGCATTTTAATAGTGACCCATATTGCCAAGTATTGGCAATAAACTGACCAATCTGAATGCTGCACTTTCAATAATGGGCAATATAGATCTCAGGTGTACATGTATGGTTTGGGCTATTAAAGGCTGATTCAGTGCCTAAATATTTTTTGTGTATTGATTAATATTGTCAACTATAACTGTAGATAATCACCTAAAATACTAAATTCAAAATTTTGAGAATCAGAGTTTTTATTTTGTTGTACATTACATGTAGTAAACATAATAGTGTCATATACATGTAGGATACCAGTGAACAAAAATTCCGGATCTGGAATTTTATCAACAAAGTTGTGATTTTCTATATGAAGGACATTTGAACTTGGCAATTTCACAGAGTGGGACAAGCAATTGCATTGTGCAAAATATGCTATTTATTAGAAAATTTTGGGTGCCATCCTCAGGAAATCTCCAAGTCAGCCTATGGATTTAAAATGTTCTGATACTAGTGTTGGGTCAGATATTAGGATACAGGTAGCATGATTGAGTTGCTCCACATTATGCAAAATTTCAATTGTCTTTCGAGTTTTATCCAGTTTTGCCTACCCACAGTAAACGGTACCACTAAAAGTCAGAAATAGACTATAATGACTGTGATATCGTCTCTGTATTGCCTAGCAATATCATCTGGTAGACTCAAAGATTGAGCAAGTCTATCGTGATTGAATTCATTTTGAGATCCGCCAACAGCATAGCGAATAAGATGCGTTGCAGCATTTTCATCCACCGGATGCAGAGCATCTCTGCGCTGAACGAGCGTCTGCCTGATATCTCCTAGCCGTATCTTCTGCTTCTCAAAGGATCCAATGGACTTCTGCAACAGCAGGTGGTCACCAACAAGAGAAACTGCTCTCTGTGGGCTTATGCAATCCCACAGACCATCCGTTGCCAGGATAAGAAATGCATCATTTGACTGAAGATTGTGATGTTCTATCTCAGGAGTCGCAATAAGATATGGGGAGTGTGTGGTAGTTTCTTGGAACCACATTTCTTCCATACCAAGGATTCAAAATGTTCCTCTGCGTGTCAGCAGCCCACTTGTAGCGGACATCCCCGAAGGCTCTGAGAGGTGCAAGCTCCGACAACAGTCTTCCATTTTTTATTACTGTGGATGACTCATTTGGAGGATGCATTCTTCTAAGCCTTTCAATCTCATCATTGTTGTGTGCATTGTGCTCAATGGATAAGCACTTTGCAAGCCAAAGTCCATCAATATCTTGACTTCCAAGCACTGCCCTACAGTCTCCTGCATTTGCCACAAACAAGTTGCTTCCATCTATGTACGCTATGCAAGCACATGCTCCGGAAAATACGGTATGCAGGGCTTCATCGTACATAACTGCACTAGCGGGAGCCAAGGCTTCCATTGTCAAATCCTTGTCTAACCGTTCAAATGCAGTGATTAGATTTTCAGCCACTGAGCTCTCTTCTGCAATATCTGCAGAGACATTGTTCTGAATATATTTCTGTAGGCTCTGCTTGTATGTGAACGCCCTTTCATGAGAAGTATAGTCATTGGGGTGATGAGACCACTGAACCATTTCTTCCAGTTCTCCTCTGTCAAACATCTTGTGCGCCTTAAACAGGTCATCATACGGAAGCACTTCGGCTGCAATGTAATTGAATAGCCTTTCGCTGATGGCCTGTGCACATGCTGGACCTCTGTGTCCATCAAATACGCCAAACAACATTGCTTCACCAAGACAGCTCTTTGCTTTTGCTCGTCTGTCCTCGATTGGGTTGTTTGATGGCAGCTGATTGCTCACGAAGAACAAGGAAGACCCATCTTTTTTCTCAATTTTCTGAGAAAATTCATATTTGCGCAGGATGTTATTGACTTGCTCAGGAGTCAGTCTAGCATGTCCGAACCAACTGCGGACTGGACTTGTGTACAGGTAGTCTACTGCCAGTGGAGTATGAATCATGGCGTGGTTAAGGAGTTTGTACTGTCTCAGTAACTGGCGTGTGGAACCACAACTGTGCGATGGTCTGGGAAAAAGTTTGCGAACTCCTCTCTGACTATTTGAACTTGATGTTGAAAAATAACAAGATGAAGCATGTTTGACTGGGCTACTTCTACCGCACCGCCCCTTTGCACGACGATCTGCGTTTTCGTGGTATTTAGTTGCATTTGCGCCTGTGCTTAGACTTGCTTTTCTGATCCATCTTTGATGTCCAACCCAGGGCAAGTATCGGATACGATTTAGTGTCCAAATTGAGTTTATGTTTCCCACGTATAACTCTTACAACGCCGATATGGAAATCCTGTGTTGACAAACGGGCCCATAATATGTCCACATCTTTAAAAGATGCCAGTGAAAAATTACAAAAAAATTACGACGAAACGTGCGTTAAATGTCACTGGAATTTTGCACTAATTAGCCAGTTTTCTTGCAAACCTCTACTCGAACGACGACTCCCTGATTATGACCTGCCCTATGAATCGACAATGCTCCCCTTCAGAAAAATTCAATGAAATTTGTTTACAAATTGCGTTTTATTAAAAAATATATTTTGTACAATCCGCATATTGAAATATCTGGTCCTTTTTTTAAAAAAATACAGAAAATGATTTTTACTTTTTTTATTTTTACTTAAATAAAAGTTGTAAGTTTCATCTTCTAAAATGAGCATTTTTTAAAGAGGTTGTTTACGAAATAAAAGGTCACCCATGGAAGTCAATCCAAGTGATCTTGTTTTGCCATCGTCGTAGTTTTGGTTGGAAAAGTCGCAAATCCATTTGGGTGGGCTTACTTTCGTGGTTTGTCATAATCGATCGTACACTATTTGAAGCCCTATTTGATACTAAATTTCAATCATAACACTACTGACAAAGCGTTCTGGTTTTTTAGCCTTAGGATACGAAAACCCATGTTACCTGCCGCAGCCTTACGAGGCACATCTCGCAGTGCTGGACTACTGTCGAATTTTGCGTTGTCGTGCTGCTGCAGACCGATTCTCGGTCTGCCAGAAATGGACAACTGCCGCCGCTCGGGCTGCTACGGCAGTGCTACTAAAGCATGTACTTGGAGCTAAAAGTAAGCGTATCGCAGGAAAGAAATGCAGACGGCTTGATGCCTTCTGCCCTAGACTGTACAAGTGCACGTAAACTACGTAAAGCAGTCTGTCGAATGTTAATCATATTTTAAAATTGAAATTTCAGAATTACAATCATTGTGCCACAGCCTGGTTTTAGTACTTTTAGGATAGCCTGGCAGGTAGAATTCGTAAAGAAAGCCGCGTAAATCCAAGTGGACTCTCGCAATAATAATATATTTGGGCGAGTCCATGAACTCTCCGCTGAGTGATGTGGTTATTTATCATTATAATATCAATTCATGTTGTCCATGTTCGTTTCTAGGCGAGTCCAATGGACTAGCGCTGTATATTAATCTTTTTGCGAGTCTTGGCTGCGTTGAGTCGACTCGTGGACTCGCGCTGAAATTCTACCCCTGCTGGGAGGGGTTTTTTTATGTATTCACCTATAACTAGCTTCCACATAAGTGTGGGTTAGATTTAGGATCCAAACCCTACCTGAATGCTGAACCCTACATACATGCCGCAATCTGTTAAGCCCCCCATATCCCACATTTGTCTTAAAATGTGGTCATACGGAATTTGGTAATAAATACAGGGTGTTCGAAGAATACAGCCTAACTATGTGACCATAACTTCAAAAGTGATATCACATTGATAGAATGACCACGCCAGCAGGCGAGGGCAGGCTCAAATCTAAACTCACCAAAGTTGTGACCGTACACAGAGCTTCTTATTCAATGTATTTTATTTAAAAAAAAAAAAATGTGTGTTTTTGACTATAGTAAGCATACCAAGGACAATGGGAAAAAAAAGAACATATGTCTAATCTTTGATTACTGTATGTACCATGTATGCAATAGTGTTATGGAATAAAAGCACATTTTTTGTAAAGTGACCCTCCGTTTGTCACAAAATGAAGCCATAAATACATTTTTACAGCAAGGCATTGACACTGCCCGGTCACAAAATTTGAAATCAATCTGCAACTACATTTGTCCATAACTCGGGCCAATTTTGCACGACAGACATGAGTGTGACCCCTCATTTTTTAAGTTAAAGGTGCTGTTGCAACGAGGGATTTCACATATCAGGTGTCCCTAAAAAAATCGACAAGTAAAATGATTTTTGCCCTCCTGAGATGTAAGCTTTCCATCAAAAATATCCCCATCTGAAAGGATTAAGCTGAGAAAGTTTCTTGGTACCAAAATTGTGAAATAATTCTAATTCGTATAGGAGCAAATACGAATGCAGGCCTTATGTTTTTTTAATTGAATTTAAGGAAATCAAAAATCACTTCTTTCTATGTTAAACGCATTTCATGTAACATAATACATGGTAAGAAATCTATGAGTGTCTTAATCTATATGAACTACTATATGACCACAATATTTAGGATGCATCAAAATCTCTCGTGCCACCTTTAAAATTATCTGTTCAATGAAAACAATTTTAGTTAGAAATTTCCAACTCAAAATTTTCTTGGTTACCTACATTTGAAAATTTTATTTAAAAAAGAATCTTAAACAATTTTATTTTCAATATTTGGACGGGATTGGTAGCAAACGCTAGTTCTGGTAAACCAAAACCAGAGGTCCACATATCTTTTAACACTAGCGATATCATCTACTGACCTAGGTTTTGGTACCTCCGGTTAAACGGGAAATGTACATATAACCAGAACAGTCGAATTTGCGGAAGTGCACCGCCTTTTCAATGCTGTACACTTCCAAAACATTATGTTGTACAAAAATAAAACACTCCAGGTGTGTGCTCTAGATACTCGTCAATCAAACCTGTTAACCATTCATTTTGGATATGCCCGTCCAGGGCGATAAAATTTTTGTAAATATAAGGGCCTTCAGAATTTGCGCGAGAAGAAAGTTTTCACTCAGTTGTGCATCCAATTTGGGACGATCATGCGTATTCGACGACTGTCAGTTAGCTAGATATCAACGGGAATATTGACTCGAAAATAAACGCGCTCATTGGATCTTGTTTGAGTGACTGAACGGGTATGGCGTTCGTATCATATTTGAATGTGTATCTTTTACCAGTCGTTTACAAAACTAAATGGGCATCGCCATTATCGCGCAATTGTATTGTGAATTGCAAGCATACCCCCCCATCTTGCAAATAAATAACAAAATTATAGTGGTCATCTGACCGGTATTAAATCACAGTGGGCCTAAACTAGACTTTTACAAATGAGGGTGGGGTGGGGTGGGGTGGGGGAACGGAGCGAGGTGCTGTCGAGAATTTTCTGAGGGGCCAAATTGAATCCTTCGTCGTAGGCACTAGGCATTCTACAAATGGTCAGTTCTTTGGGGACAGGTATAGAGGAGGTACAGTGTTATTCCCACAATGCAATTCTTCCATACAATATTGCACTGGTGTCACATAATTTCATTAGTGCCAAAAAGGAACTAATCCCAATCTAACAGTACCTTTCACTTATGATAAAGCATGTTCAAGAAGAAGAGCAAAGCAAACATACAAGCATTTACATTCCCCATGACCCAATTAAGGTTGAACACACGTAAATGCTGATCCCATTCGTTCCGTGACAAAATGGGCGGAGATGCAAAACCGTCCATTTTTCTCCTCATGGAAAATCTCAGGACCTTAAGTACATTATGCTTGTAGATCATCATATCTTCTATCCAATCAATCATGAAATTAGGGTAGATATCCACAAAATTTCCTCGAGCGACTGGACACTGCCAAGGAACTAGCATGCACGTGGATCCTGGAGGGTCACAGCACTTTTCAGTCAGTGTTCCCTGTAAGAATACGTTAAAATTGGTTTGTCGGATCACACAAACATATCAATGACAACCTTTTTTTGATATTCCACAGATTTTATACTTAAGATTGATAGCAACCATGATTGCAACCCAGATCTCGCCATTCTCTCACTTTTAAGGGTTTATACTTAGGCGAGGGTCACCAAAAAAACAACCACTCTCATTGCAGTGGGGGTGGACTTACCGGTTGCTCAAGTTTTATTGGTGTGAATCCTTAGAGATCTGCAGATTGGTAAATTATATGCATTCTGGTCTACTTGTAAACCTCTTCACATGTTGTGATCATCATGAGAGATAATTTCTTTTTTTTTTAATAAGTGAGCAAACAAAATAGTATGGGCCTCAAATATCATATTCTGTTTATCTACGGAAGATTTCTTAGATAGCGCTTCACACAAAAAACATGTTTTCCATTGCTTTTTAAAGCATATTCAGGAAAAAAATAACTTACTCTTTGCTCATTATAGCACCTGGCCTTTGAGAAGGGGAAAGGAAGGGGGCTTATTCGGGGCAGGGGGTACAAGGGAGGGGGTTTACTCGGGGGGGCTGCTTGTAAGCATGTCACAACCCAAAAGTCGATTATAAGCTGAAAAACACTTTAACTAACTTGTATCAAAATAGCTTCACTTCTGGATAAAAGAAGAGCGCCATCATTGTTAAAACCCGGCATGTACATCACAAAATGGTCATGGCTTACCTTTTATCCCAATTATTGTGGCTATTAATCGGCTAAAAAACACTGGCGCAAGCCAGACTGCCTGCATTTGCACTCTTAGACTCGGTCATTTACATTCGCTACAAACCGAAGCCAGCCTAAGAGTGTTTTACAGCTCCATTCACACTTACCTTAGCTTGCACTCTCGAGCAGTTCTCCTGCGTTACCCACCACCCTCTATAGACAACACTGGCCAGGGGGAGCTTGTATCACCAATGTTTGAAAACAAGTGTGACACGATCAATTGACTTACCGAAGCAGGGGGAGGTCACGAACTATTTTCGCTGTCGCTTACACAGCTCGTTATAGGTTCACACCACTAAATGCTGCTCCCATTCGGTACTGTACAAAAGGGGCGAGATGAAAAAGTCATTTTCTCCTTCATGGAAATATCAGCCCTTAAAGTAAAATTCTGCTTGAAGATCATCCTATCTCTAACCATTCATCATGAAATTAGGGTAGATATCCACAAAATTTCTTTCTGTTGAGCGACTGGACCGCCAAGAATAGCATGCACCGTGGATCCCGGAGGTCACAGCACTTTTCAGTCAGGTGGTCCTGTAAGAATACTGTTTAAATTGGTTTGTCGGATCAAATAACATATCAATGACAACCTTGTTTTGAATCCTACCGATTTTATACTTTAAGATTGATAGCAACCATGATTTGCAACCCAGATCTCGCCATTTCTCTCGTTTTTAAGGGTATACTTAGGTGTGGGTCACCAAAAAAAAAAAAACCACACCTCATTGCAGTGGGGGTGGACTACCGGTTTCTCACGTTATTTACTGTGTGAATCCATATATTGATAAATTCGGGAGTGCATCAGATGTTACTGTTCCTTCTACAAAAATACGCTCTACCCTGTATTAAATGCTTTTTTGATAAGTAATTTCATCTCATCTCCACTAGAAATTTTAGATTTCCTTTTCGAAGTCAATACGCCCGTGGGATATAGATCTAGCTACCCTGGCAAGGAATATGACATGATCATGATTGCAAACCACAACTGTGTATTAAATTGGGACGCCGCCCCAATAGCCTTCTTGAAAAAAATTCTACTCTCCTACCTACCATCCATCCAGAGAAGATCAACACGTTATCATCTTCTCTGGTCCAAAATACCAGGCCAAAATAGCTAAAAAAT
Source organism: Ophioderma brevispina (assembly GCA_023653785.1). Taxonomy (NCBI): domain Eukaryota; kingdom Metazoa; phylum Echinodermata; class Ophiuroidea; order Amphilepidida; family Ophiodermatidae; genus Ophioderma; species Ophioderma brevispina. The sequence continues at coordinate 9,311 of JAMKCH010013844.1, read as the reverse complement.
TCTTAATGTATCTTCATTTAAAACGACTGGACCGTGATACTAACGCGCGTTCACAATGGCCTGGCCCGACACCGCCGCGAACACGTTCGAAAGTTGCGTTAAACACGCCAAAAATACTCACACATACTCGTAAGTTTGTAACGTATATGACCCGGATATGACAGGGTTTGACCATGGTTTGACCTTTAACCCCACACACTCATAGTTTGGAGTTTTAGACGAAAAATGTGATTATGCCTTGTTCCAAAAATACGTCCAAAATCGTTCTCGTTTGAAGTGGTTTGAAGCTTGAAACTGCAACATATGGAAAGGAGAAAGGTATTGTGAATTCTTTGGATCATAGAAATTGCAGGTAACTTGCTTGTTGTTATGTTAAATAGAGGAAGAAAGAAAAGAAATAACTGGTTTTATAAATCCGTCATCGCCCGCAATAGCGCGGTTCTGAAAACAGAGGGCCGGGCAATGACAATGACAGTGTTTAAGATAATGGCGACCCTCTGGTTCAGTTACTGGAACTAAGCAAATCCGGCTTATGATAATGGCAATGTTCTGGAGTACCATGTATGTATGGTTAGGAGGTCTTGTAAGGACGTAGGTGTGTCTGGACACAAACAATGTAAACATTTTGCCATAAATTTTTTCCAGATGAGCTAGACTAGAGTACCCAAACTGAGATTTATATTGTAGGAGGGCACAGTCCCCTACTAACCTGTAATCCATTCCACCAGGTCCTCCCCTGGGTCTGACAGGGGGGTTGGGAAGGAAATGTCCAAAAGGTCAACATTTCACAAAAAATGGTAAACATTTTTGCCCATACTTTTTCCAGATGGCTAGAGTACCCAACTTAGGATCTATTGTAGGAGGGCAAAGCCCCTACTAAACATGAATCCAGTCCCCCAGGGGTCCTCCCTGAGTCTGACCAGGGGGGTGGGGAAAATGTCAAAAAAGTATAAACATTTTGCCATCATAACTTTTTTTCCAGATGAGCTTGATACCAAAATTTGGATATATGTAGGACGACAAGCCCTGACTAACCATGTAATACATTCACCCAGGGTCCTCCCCTGGGTCTGGAAGGGTGCGAGGTGGGGAAATGTCATAAAAAAGGTCAACATTCCCAAAAAGTAAATTTTTTTCTAGATGAGTTAGAGTAGCCAAATCAATATAATTTTAGTTTATAGGACTGAAAGTTTGTAGACTAGCCTTTGATAAGACTCCTAGGTGACCGCCACTAACTGCCGATATGGAGTTTTGTTGGGTGGGTCCAACAGTCCACTAGCTTCAAGTGCCTTCAATGCAGACAGACTGGCTTTGGACTTTTGGTCTCACCTCTTGTGTAAAGTATTAGACTACCATACAAAATGTACACCCATATTATTCAACGCCCCAGAGATGCACATACCCTAGGGAGAAAAAAGCACTCGGTATCATACGCCATTGGCGGTTTACAGATTTTTTTAATGTAAGACAGCGACTCGATGCGGTCCAGTTAGTCAAAGAAATAAGGCGATTAGTACAAGAAGGACGGGAATGTCTTGTTGAGGCCCCCGTGACGTTATTGACCCCTTAACTCACTTGAAAAAAGAAAACTGCTAATGCGTATTTATACGTATGATGTCCCAGGCGGTTGCAGGTATTGTCCTCGTACTGATGGCGCGAATACTAGCATAACCCTGATTAGCAGGTGGTTGCAGGCTATTTCCGGCAAATTTGAAGACAATGTCGCATGCACATACCTACAATAGGGAATAAACCGCATCATAGTAGTATTGGGCTTATTCCGTAAAAATAAATGACGGGGTTAGACAGTGAATGCTAAATTGGTTTACCATAGGTCTATCTTTCTTATTTGATTTGTAGTTGTCAATTCATATTTTAGGATCATTTTTAATAGAGAGTGCTACGGAATAAAGCGCAACTCCACTAAATTGCACTTGATTCTGTCAAAATTAACTTAAACTAGTTCCTAAAATTTAAAATTGCCACTCCCCATCTTACCCCAACCGGTTCCGAATATTTATTTTCAAGGCCGTGATGGGGTATGAATTGAATAGTTTTGATGTCTAGATTTTAAACCACCCGCTCACTCCTTCCTCTTTTTAACCTCTTTAACCCCATAAAACTACTAAACCAATCTTTTGATGGTATAAATTACCCCCAAAAGAAAATCCCCTTTTCTTTTTTTTTGGTTGTGTTTTTGTGTTTGTTTTTTTTTTTTATTCGTTCTCCTGACGGGTGTAATTATTAAATAGGTCACTATTGAAGCCATATATAATACTTCCTGTTATAACCCCGTTACATAGACAATCACTGTACTAAAGTATAGCAACCCCACCCAGGGGGTATAAACAGGGAGTATTAAGTATAGGGGCCGCCGTAGCATCAAGCTATATTATACTCTGTTATACCACCCGTACCATAGACAATCGCTGTATAAAAAGTATAGCAACGGGGGTTTAACAGGAGGATATATATAGGGCGCTCAGAGTCACGTTATTTACTCCTGTTATACAACCCGTTCCATAGACAATCGCTGTTATAAAAGGATTTATGGAATGGGGGTATAACAGGAGTATGTAATATAGTATCGACAATAAGAAGTTTTAATTAACCGTCCGTTAATAGGACGAGAAAGGGATTTCTTTTGGGGGTTTTAAAAAGCAACAGAGGGGTTTAGAAAGTTTTGGGGGTGGGGGTAAGAAAGAAGGGTAAAGAAGGAAGGAAGGAGTGACCGGGTGGTTGGTATAAAATCGAGACATAAAAATGTTACACCACCCGTTTCATGGACCATTGCAAAATGAAGTGAGCGGGTGGGGTAAGATCGGGAGTGGAAGTATAGGCCTAAATCTACTAGTAAGAAAAAATGCAACTTTCTAATATTTAGGGGGTTTATTATTCTTTACGGAATAAAGCGCATACTCCATTAAACCGCTTTATTCCGTCAAAATACGCGCTCCAATTAAATAAGGTGTATAGGCCTATAGCATTCGTACTTTAACTTTTAAGCACGCGTGCTTTATTCCGGTTAACAGCTTTTAACCGCGAAAGTGTTAAGGATATTGGTCTATCTATTTTTCAGTAAGCTAGGGGGTCAAATTGTGACGTCCTATTTTACGGGGCTTCAAACAAGATATTGCCGAATGGACACTTCCAAGTTTTGTAATAAAGTGATTCAGACAGAACAGGCGAGAAATAATCGATACTTCTTTCATTTTTTTTAAACAAAATAAGATAATGATATTTTGCACCAGGTTCAACATAATATTACACATGCATTACAAAAGTTTGATATTCAACTAGGTTGTGCATTTATCTAAGAACGGTTTCAACCACTAAATGTTTATCTTTTTCTGTTTGATAAGAATTGATTCAGATGTGTAGATTTTCCCTTTTGATAAAATGCATTCAAGATTTTATATCCAGCATGCCGACAAATGCAAAGTATTATGGCAGATTGTTACATCTGCAACTTTGTCTTGGATTTATTAGACGAAGACTTCGTCTGATGACTGCGATGTTCTGTAAAGTTCGGGCGGTTCTCCGCCTTCCACAACCCTTGTTCAAATTTTGAGTTGTACCCGTTTTCACAGTACTTCTTAACATTGTTCAAGATTGTCTTCTTGCAAGGAGGATTTCTGTGGAATCTTAATATAAATTCCTGCCTGACCAGAGTAATGTTATGACCAGTTTCGGCATATCTGAAAACCACAAACGCCCTTTGTATGGGCGACAAATGTTGACCAACCACCTTATCTCGTGCCAGTACTTCATATTACACGAGCAGGCTGTGTTTCAAAATGTGTCACCAAAGTAGTGAATTTTAAAATTTCTTTGTAGAATGTGTTTAGGTCATTATTTTGAATGATTTGAATGTTGTCTGTCACAAATAAAAGTAAAAAAATAAAAAACTTTTGTTACACCTATAAAATGCTTTAATTTTACAGGTACTCAAATTTCCGACCATGTCGGATGGAATTTCAACCAACAAATAATATTATCACATGAAGAACAATCAAAGATTAATTTTAATTACCGGTAACATACCTTTTGATATAAAGTTGACACTTTACATGAATGATATAAGCATGTTTTTATTCCAAATGTTTTCAAGTTTTTAAATTCCTAGAGAAATAGAAAATTAAACAAAAAAAATTCCGTCCGACATGGTCAAAAATTCTTAAAAGTTTATTCTACAAAAAACAAAATAAAATTTCAATAAAATGTTTCTGTCAAGTATCCATGAATTTAATGAAGTATTAGCTGGAGTGATTGTTTTTAAAGTCTAGCTTTATTTTATTAGAGTAAAAAGGGGCAAGATTTTTTTCCGTCCGACATGTTATGTTAATCCGTCCGACATGGTTTAAACAAACGAGTGCTCTTAAAGTTTTCTTTTGGGCCATTTCAAGTTGCATTAAACATGGATCATTAAGAACAATGAAGCTGTACCCAGAAAAGTGCAAATCATCAATTTCCTACATAAGAATTCACCTGAAACAGCTGAAAAACAACTTTTTCAACATGTTTGCCTATTTTGTGGGACAAAGCTGTTGAATTTGGCAGACTTGATCTATTTCTTAGTCTCTTTGACTGGCAAATGAAATTACTTTATGAATACTTTTGACTAATGAAGAAATAGGAACAATTAAGGTTTTAGAGAGAAAAATATCATATCAACAAGGTTTTTTTAGAAATAGTTACACATTTTTTAAAAATGCAACATGTTGGACGGAAGCATGCCGGACGGAATTTTTACAGATTTCATTGCATAACACATACCCAAATAGTTGTGCAATTATTTTAAATGGTTTAATTTGAAGCTAACAATGTTAGTAGCATGCCAAAGCATTGAAATTTTCAAAACCAGACTACTGATGGTGCAATTTTCTGTTTTCTATACAAATCATGTCAGACGGAAACAGGCATGTCGGACGGAATTTTGACATGTTTTTGCTGCATCAAATGAACAAAAAGCACTTAACAGTTCTGATATACCAATACTAATAGCTAATATCCAGAGTTACTAGACAGTACCAAAATAAATACACAAGAGCAGAGTCGATTAAAATGTCAACATTTCCATTCCGTCCAACATGCTCGATTCCGTCCGACATGCCCCCATTTGAAGAGGGCCCTTTAAGAAGAGCGATGGTTTTTAATTAACATTGAGTACTTCTTTGGAGTCGGTGATTTGTTGTTTCATTTCCAGTGGGTAAAGGAATAATTTTCCTTGTTAATTTCGATAAATAAATAAACATACATGTCTGTAGAGAACCCTATTTCTAATCGATTCCGTCCGACATCAAAGGTTTTTCAGCGATAAAAGGAACTCACAGGACTTTTTAGAATTTCATATGAATTTTAGTAGGGGAGGGTACAGTATCCATAGATATAGAAATGAATGCAACTCTTTTGTCCAGGTCAAAAATACCAGCTATTTGCTCTATCAAATTTCGTCCGACTGCTTACGATCATTTTGAAACACAGCCAGTATAGATTAAACTCTGAAATTTTTGAATTTGCACTCAAATCACGCTTTATTTTTTAAATGTAGAATCCACCATCTTTTTGAATAAGATGTCTAATTTTAAATAAAAACTATTGTGAATAAATCTTATTGTCAGTTTATCCCCCTGTTAAAGGTATGATTAACTTCTCAATTCATTCTATGCACTTGCCACTCCTATTCAAACAATATATTCACAAATTTTTAGTTGGGGTTGTTTCTCATAAAGATGATCATTCTTGTTTATTTTACCATGTTTTTGTTTTCATGTTGGATTTTAGTATAATTGTCACGGTATTGTTTATTACTAATATCATAAAAATGCAATTAAATGGCATTGAACTCCAAAATTTAAACAAGGCCGGTTCTTTGGGGAAGGAAAAGAAGCAGCTTGAACAGATAACACACGTAATCAATGGTAGTTAACATCAAAATCTGCATTAATCCTGTGGGCAAACTTGGAAGGAAATGTCCATTGACATGTTCCATAATTGCCTATTTGCGTTCAAACTACTCAACTAATCGAGTGTGTTGACATCAAAATGTTAAAAAGTACGGGTAATTGGGGTTTAAGATTCTTTTTAATTTCTCAATGTGATACTTACTTTTGGTTATGGTCGCATAGTTTGTCTTCTACAAAGGTTAATGAACAACATGTTAAGATAAAATGTGGAGTTATGCTTAGCAGAACTACCTCACGTGGACACTATATCATGCTTCAATGCTTAAATGCATGAATTTGCATCTCTTGCATGCAATACGTGTGTCCTTTATATAATAAACAAGATTGACCTTCCCATTCAATACTTACCCAAATATGATGATGGGTCCACGACTATATAGGGTAATTGAGAATCAGTTTCTTTAGCACAAATGTTAAATAGCTTCCTCTTAAATTGTGTTTTGGTATCCAAATCTAACTACCATGAAGCTTAACTATTTGTTTCCCAGAATGAATTTTACCTGCTTTTTGGGCCACTTTCAATGAAAATTGGCATGAGGGTGGCTTTAGGGTTAGTTTACTGTGCTTGGCTCCCTCCCCTAGATCCCGTAAAATTGCAATCTGGGTTAGGGATGAGCATATTTAACCCTAACGCGGCCCAGACGCAATGCGGTGCAACGAAAACGTGGTACTGGTTGGAAAATGTTTCTCGTGTTGCATCTCGGCCGTCAACAATTTTTTTGTCGCGCAAATGACTCCCATTGCACCTCATTGGATCTGGGCCGTCTTACCGGAAAATGACGCGATGATGTTCCTCGTTGCATCGGGCCGTCTTTTACGGAAATGACACGAGGTTCTCGTTGCCATCTGGGCCGTCTTCCCGGAACATGACCCGATGTTTTCCTCGTTGCACCTGGGATGTCATTCCCGGAAACAGGTTTCACACTAGGTTTTGAAAAGTGCGTCTACTTGGACTGCAAATTTGTTTCCCTGAGGTTGAAAAGTGCGCACTTCCATTATATGCGTGTGCAAGGTTTGAGCACTGTTGGTATACTTAAAGGTGCAAGGAGAGATTTCAAATAACGGTGTCTAAAAATGTGAAATTCTGATTTGGCACTAGTGTAAAGCTTTCTATCAAAAATATCCCCATCGAAAGGTTTAAGCTGAAAAGTGTTTCTTTGGTACATAATTGTGAAACTAATTTCGTATCTAAGCAAATACAAAATTCAGCCTATGTTTTCTATGAAATCTAATACAATCAGTGGTTGTTTTCATTTTAAATTTATTTCTGTAACCAAATAAAAGGTAGGAGTCTATTAACTTCTATCTATATGAAATCACTCACATACACAGAATATTGGATGACGTGAAATCTCTGTGTTGCACCTTTAATGACTGCTAACAATCACACGTGTACTCCAATTCCCAAAACTTGACGGGCATATTGAAAAGTTTACCCTGATGACCCTTAAACTCCAAGGAACTGAGGTTTGATTTTTGAATACCCTTTGCAGTGAGAGAGGTTTAGTGAACTAAATAAAAAGACGTAATGCAGCAATTTTAAACCTATATTTTTTTCACAGATTTACTACATGTATTTAATAGTACCAGAATAATTATTTGTGGAGTGAAAAATGATACAAATTGTACCATGTGCCACGAGCAACTCTGATTTTGTATAGATTTAAGTGGCTATATTTGTGCGTCCACACACAGACGCAAGCTTTTACTCTATCTGACCAAAGTGCGTCCAACCTTTGGAAAAGTGCATCAGAGACGCAACAAACGACACGATGTGAACCCTGCCGGGAAAATGATGCGATACTTTTACTGGCATTTGGAACGGTTTGCCCGCAGAAGGCGCAATGCTCTTTCATCAGGCGGTGACACTGTGTACAAATGCACCATAGACAATTTCGATATCGATGTGGATAGTCCACCATTTTCGATAAGTACTTTTAATTCTGCCTAAACGCATTCCATGACGTAAACCGGAGCATAACGTAGCGCGTAATAACGCCACGCACGACTGGCGAACTATTAAGCCTACAGATTTCATAGATCAGTGTTGCAGTACGCTTCATTATTTATTTATTTAGGATTCCCTGTTCTCATTGCATTCGCACGCGATGTTCCTCGATGTATCTGGGACGTCTTTCTTGAAAATGGCGCGATGTTCATCGTTGCATCTGGGCCGTCTTCCGGGAAAATGACGCGATGTTCCTTGTTGAATTTGGGCCGTCTTCCGGAAAATTACACGCGAGGTTCTTTGTTGCATGTGGGCCGTTAACGACTTTACGCTACTTATTCCTGTGCAGGGAAAAAGCGGCCGAGGATGCAAGAAACGCAAAATTTGTTTCTGGTGCATCTGCCGTTAAAAAATTAAAATAGATTGCACTCGTTGCATTTGGGCCGTTGGTCGGAAAAACGACCCGGTCCGGGTTATGGGTAATGGACCTAGTTTTTCATAAAAACAAAATAAATAGTCGCAAAATAACACCATGGATTATCTTAAAATTAATAAAAGGCATCTAGCAACATCACAGAAATAAATATAGCACCTGGATTCATAAAATTTCAAAATTCTGTTTGTTGTTAAAATGGCTCTTCCAAATAACAATGCGTAAGTTACTCTGCGCAATATTGGAGCCTATCTCGTTGATTGTATGCAGTTCTGACACTAGCCCCATAAGTGCTTCACGCGTTCTTACACTCAACAAAAAAACTTTATTCCCCGACTATTTCGATAGTCGGTTCTATGCAATGTATTTTTTTCGGACAGAGACTGTGATGGAAAATTCGGAAAAAAAATCAACCAATGAGCGCTCGTTTTTCGGAGTTTCGTTCCATGATTTCTCGCAGTGGTGGCCATTTCTCGTACCGGGTGTCAGTTTTATCCGTAATTTCCCAAAACTCGAAGCCATGACCTTCTTCCAACAATTTAACCTGTTGGCTAGTAACAGATTTATAGCTATGTCGATGCATGTTGGTACAATAAAAACAGATGCAATTTAGTGTTTTTGCGATTAAAACCGTGCCAAAAATCGCTGATTTTAGCACGTTCAAATAATTATTTATTCAGCTTCTTATTTTAACACCAAATTTCCCTCATACATTGAAGCCCTGCCCGCCTTCCATCAATTTAACTCTTGTCAACTGGCAAGTAAACGGGAGCTATTTAACTGTCGGCTAGCTTAAATGATGGAAAAGTAATTAGTCCTCCATATATGATCGTGGATACACAAGAAAGGATCGCCCAAATATTGATCATGATTCAAGACCTTTTTTTCATGTCAATAATAACAAACAGTTAACTTCTGAACCAATGTGCACAATTTCCAATTTGTTTTGGATTTCATGGGATTA
>JAMKCH010013843.1:0-26189 GCA_023653785.1 Ophioderma brevispina | reverse complement strand
AACACAAAATATGCAAGGATGTTTTTCTTCATAGGAGAGGACACTAGCACACCATGTGCAGGGACTTGTCTGAATATCACACAAGATGTGATTGGTTAATAATATAAGGAGGTGTTATAGATTTAATATGCTCAAGGATTTCCACAAATGAAACTTCCTCCACATCTTATACAGTGGGAAATTATAGCCATATTAATTTTCCATATGTTTATCAGTTCTTGGTTGAGTTAATGCAGGTTTTAATAGATGAAAATTAAAACTCTGGAGTTGGACCCAAAATCTTTAACCAGCTCTGTATAATCCAAAAAAACAATAACAAGACTGACACAAAACCTTGCACAAAAATTCTGTGGAAAACAAGCACTTTGCAAAAAAAAAAAAAAAAATTCTAAAACAAAGGCGTTAATTCCACTTTTTTTCCTTCAACATCTTTCAGTGTCCTTGGACAAACATTGACCTTGACTCAAATAATCTTTTCACACCACTTGACAAGCGCCAAATTACATCATCACATAGAAAAAAGTGAGGAGGTCAATCCATCGCAGCCCAAAGCCAATTCTTGAATCCCCCAATGAAAAAAAGGCCACGATTAAATAATCAAACACGCATGGACTTGTTTGCATAGAGCTACATTCGGCGTTCAGTGGTACAGTGGTTCTAGATATGCACACGTGTCACCCAAACAGGTTTCCCAAGGTCCAGGAAGGTTGTTCATTACCCTGCGACCCTCACACACGACTCTCTCTCTCCTCCAACAAATTGCACCATACTTGGAGATGGAGATGAGGCACTACGAGAGGAAATACCTCCAATCGGGATTTAAAAAAATTAAAGGGGCAAAAAAAAAAGATTACGTACCTTGCCTTTGTCAGAAGGTTCTGCCATGTTAACTAACCACTAATATTAAAAATCCCAAGAACCTGAGTTAGTCAAGTGCAACATAAGAATCCTAAATCAAGGCTGCGATTTGCTCCAGTCAACATCCCAACACTGCAAGAGATACCTGAACCACCCACAGTGAACCCCCAATAAAAACCGAGCTCACCGAATCGTGTGAGTACAGCCAGCCAGTCAAGCTAGCCGAGCGAGGCTGAGCTAGTAGCTTGCACGTAAGCACCCAACTCAAGCAAGTAAAACATATTCACACGCCACCACATGCAACTTGACCTGCATGGCACATGTACTTCAAGCAAAGGTACAGGGAGGTCACCGAGGTATATTTTAAACATTGACAGCGGTGGTTTGGTGCATTAAATGCATTAATCATCAGTGATCTGATTTATTTTACAAAGACGAAAACAAAATAAAACAAATGTTGTGTTTCTCGTAACTGACAAAACAAATCAGAAAAGATTCTGAAAATCAATTACATTGATCCTCTTTAAGAACTACGTACAATGGGCATATAACCAATATCAACAAAGGCTTAGATTTGGACTTAAGTACCCAACAAATATTAAAGCTTGTCATTGTTGAGATTGAGGATCTCGCAAATATACCAAATCAAATTAATGACAGGTTGATTTGAGACATCTAATTAGTTTGTTTGATGAAAACATTAATTGACAGTAATAAAGCATTTGATCTTGAAATATAACTCCTGGCCAAATTAAAATCCAAAGCACTGACAATACTGCTGCAGAACTGACAACATTGTCTGAAATGCAAAAAATGAAGAAAACGATACAATTCTCAACTCAGGCAATGGTATGAAAAAGACTTCCGATCAATTGTGTACACAATCTGCTCATGCAATTCTTTTTTTTCTTCAAATGCTCATGCCTAACATAACAACCCCCCCCCCCCCCCCCCCGGCCAGGAAGCAATGGACCTTGTGCGAATTATAAACTTGATCCATGACCCTAGAAATAAGGTCAAATGTCTTCTTCACCATCAACCTCAATGTAAGACCTCCACAAGGTTATCCCAGAAACAAGTTTTATGATCCTATAGTTTTTTGGTCTCGAGTTTGGGGGTGACGTCATGACCAACGACTTTTGCATTCGCTCTAAACTAGGGTTTTGGATCGCGCCGCCTTTGTTCGCAAGGGCCGGAAATGCTGCAATTCCAATTTCGACGCGTGCATTTCTCGGGTGCAAAACTTTAACACGCGCGTGACGTCACCCCAAACTTGAGATCGAACCGAGTATAGCAGCTTTGGTTTTTGAGATTTGTAATGGCTCAGGGGTATCACACTCTTCATGCTAATAGTTTTTTGAACTTTCATCAACCCAAAGAATCCTTATTGGCAAGTTTTTATCTTTTTTGCTAAAATTTTTCCAAAACACCTATTTTGTTGTGAAGATTTTTGTAAATTTGTCACTTTGAAAACTCCCTATTTATGGGCAGTTTGGCTGCCTTTCACTCAAAGACCCCTCTTTTTTTGAGTCCTCTGTCACCCCGAATGCCCCATGGGTTTGGAGGGCCCACCGTACACTGTCGTACCATTTCCCCCCCATGTTCTTATTCTCCCCCCCCCCCCGGCTATATACACATTGGTCTGTACTTCATTTCATGATTCAGAACTTTAGAGTAGTCCTTCACTCATTCTTTGTCTCCCCTCCCCTCTCCTCACACATTTTACTCAGATAACACATTTTCTTTCACTTTCAGCCTAAAATCCAGTTCAAAGCGCAAAAACATTTTGTGTGCCAAGCCATAATCAGCTCCTGGATTCAGGTCCAAGGTCAATGAGGTCACCTATTACTTGCAGCTACTGTAAAACCGTAATAAAAATGTTCTGGCAGCTTTAAAAGCAGGCATCCGTCACAAACACAGCATGTTTCTCTCACGTATTTATCTATTACCAGGGCACAAGTCATCCCTTTAGAATATGATTTGAAATCGGAGTGACTTGTAGTACAATGAAATGGCATTTTAAACATTTTTATACATTGCGGAGATTGAACTGTAACCTTTAACGGTCTTTGCTTTAACATCGGCCATAATATTTCAACATCCATGGTGCAACAAAGACTACCAAAACTTTATGTAATTGCAATCTTAAGTTCAATCCAGAGGTTTTACGCAGTAGGGCCCATCCACAATGCCCAGGTTGTGAAATTTACCTCAATAAGGTCTTGTGATCTCACAAAAATCCTATTTACGGAGCGGCCGAGCTTGAAAAGTGCTTATTTTCAAGTTTACTCCTCTAAATGCCAAAGATGAATTTCACTCTTTTAGAGTGACTACAGGGGCCCTCTGAAAGATGAAATTTCAACATCACCGTCAAAAGAAAACTTTTTGGGTCAAATTTAATCGTGATAATTGACAAATGATATCATTTTTCATTAGTTTTTTAATTAATAAAGAGTAACCTTTGAGCCCAAAAGTATTCTTTGCAAGGTGTGGAAAATTTCACTCTTTTCAGAGTGGCCCTGTATTCCACTCTAAAGAGTGAAATTCCGCTCTTTTGCATTTAGATAGTACCTCCCACCGTACACAAAACCCAACCACCTTTATTATTTGAAGGATAATATATAGATTTTAAAGGTGCAACAAGAGCTTTTTGAGGTACCCAAATAGTGTGTCATAATAATAATTTCATCTAGATTAGACACTCATAGATTTCTTGCCTTGTATTTCGCTACAGTAATGTCTTAAAAGAGAGAAAAAATGCACTTGGATCTTGCTTGTATTTAAATGTAAACCATAGGCTTAATTTCATATTTGCTCCTATACGAAATTAATATTTCACAATTTTTGTACCAAGAAACGTTTCTCAGCTTAATCTTTCAGATAGGGGATATTTTTGATGCAAGCTGTACTTCAGTGGCAAAAAATCAGTACTTTCCGAGTTTTTAAGGGACAACCCAAATGTGAACTCTTGTTGCACCTTTACCACTCTAAGAATGATGGTGTGGTTGAATATTTGGTGGCAGGGATGATTTCTATGCCGAAAAATGAATTTGTGCTCGAAAAAGTTAAGCGAAATATCCACTTTTTTTTTATATTTAAGTACAATTTACAATCTAGTTTATGGTATCTTTTGTTATTGATATAGGTTTATACATTGCAAAAAGGTTCAGCTAATAACTCGTTGTGGTGACATTTGATAAAAAGATCTTTTTTTTAGGAAAAAGGTGAATTTTGGGGATAAAATTACTAGACCCTTAATATTTTGTAAACACAGAAATCTATAATATAAGGTCAGAGCTTGATAGTATTGCATGATGAAATTAAAATTTTTTTTGCAAGAAATTAATAAATCTTGATATCTTAAGTTTTTAGCTCAAAAACGTGATTTTTTACCCAAAAAACGCCCTGCCACCAAAGTTTTTGACCACAACCATCATATTTTTTAAAATATTTATTGCTATCTTTTGAATAGAAGTGGTTGCGTTGTGTTGTACCTAGGGGAGGGTTTTTGTCCGACAATTTTTGCCGTCCAACGCCACTCTAATTCTTAAAGGTCAACAGAGATTTCACCTATCAGGTGTCCCGAAAATATGAAAATTCTGATTTTTTGCATTGATGTAAACCATCTGCCCCTGGTTACGTGGCATTTATAGGAAGTTCACGAAATTCAGGAACAGTTGTCGCAGAAAACTCTGTATTATTTTATTTTTGTACGAGTTTTGGTTTTTGTCCTTTCTCCCTAGAATTTAACTTACTATTGCTTTCTTTACTAACCACGCAGGGTAAAAGTTAATGCAATGTTTTGTCATGCATGCATGCATCGATCTGATAAAAGGCTATGCAATACTACTATCTTTAAATTCTGACTACATATACAGATACTATGACGAATGAGCTACCTTTTCATGAAACAAAAACATGTCACATTTAATGCGCGCATTACACCACCCTCATTTTCGCACTTTCTCATATGCAGACTCATAAATCGTGTTTTCTATTGAAGCTCCTGTAATTTTACCAGGAATCTCTTAACCGGTAAGAGAACGGAAAGGTGGATAACGGTTCCAGTTGTCTAATTGGGCACTTTTTACCGGTAAATACTACATGGCTGCTCTCGATCAACTCCACATAAAACTTGCCGCAAAAGGTCTACCTGAGGTCAACCAAAACAGCCTTTGGGTTTGACTTTTCCCAACAAAATATGGCGGGATTTGCGATAGTAGATGAATGTCATTTTACATTTACTCAAAATTCCGAGGCAAATGATGGGTTAGATGGGTTTAATGTTCGTGAACGTCAGAGAAGTGTTCGAAGGTACATGTAGTTGTACAGCGGTGGATAAAGCGATGTAACGTAAATCAGGCGGCCCGCCGAGTCCAGGCCGAATCATATCCCTCATCACTCTCTAGTCTTAAAAAACAACAAAAAAACACCCCACTTAGGGCCTATCGTCGATCGTATCACGCAGTATTATCAATTTCCGGTTCCTCGCTTGCATGCGCACTGTCGCGGAACGAGTGTGTTTCTATTGGCGTTGTCCCGGTAAGTGACACCTCTATTTTCCTTCTCGAGAAGGAAAATTTTGCCGGGTTGATTTAACGGTAAATAGTGAGGGAGGTCAGTTTCTATTGAGCACATTTAATCCTTATCCGTCTCTTTCCGGTAAATGGTCCCAATATACAGCACACCTACTATCATGTAGCAGTCCTTTATCTTCCTCAAGCTCGGTGACATAAACATTTATAGCCTCCAGTGGATATGGCCCCTTCTTACAGCCTACTTCATCCAGAAACGGGGGCCATCGATTTGCTGATATGCTATTACTAACATCAAATGGGGTAAGCTAACCAAACCAGTGCTAAGGTTCAATACTACACCACATTCCACATACATGTATCAAAGATTAAATTAGTTATAGGCGGCTATTATATCCTCTCCATATTTCCAATCTTTGTGAAAGCCAAATTTTTCACAAATTGCTGTGTAATTGAGGTTGCATCCCACAAAACACTGCCCTTATTCCCATCCATGGG
The DNA here is from genome assembly GCA_023653785.1 of Ophioderma brevispina. Taxonomy (NCBI): domain Eukaryota; kingdom Metazoa; phylum Echinodermata; class Ophiuroidea; order Amphilepidida; family Ophiodermatidae; genus Ophioderma; species Ophioderma brevispina. The sequence continues at coordinate 20,298 of JAMKCH010013843.1, read as the reverse complement.
CCTCTACAATGTATGCTCTCAAGCACTCCCATTTTCCTAAATCGAGCAAATGCAACATTCATGTCATTGATCACGCCGCTTCTTGCTTTTGCCGGGGGGAAAAGAACAGTAGATTACCAGTCGTCAAATTTCATGGCATTAAAGAGATTTTCCACTCCGCTGCATTGTTGAGATGGTGAACAGAGATGCTTGTGTGGGTAGATGGGGGTAATAAACTGGCCGATGAATTGTCAATAATCATGCTTAGCTTCGAAAATAATCGTGCGAATGAGAGCGACCATGATTCAATCGATCCACTTGCATCCCAGCTTTTGTTTAACTTGTATGGCATGATCATGCTTTAATGTAAGAAATCAATTATTAGCACATTCTTTTGCATGCAGTTAATTATAGTGATAACCGATCCAGGGTTTCCTATGCCGATCCGATGGCCGATATTCTTTTGTAGTATCGGCCGATCCACCGTAGATCCGAATAGGTTCCTTTTTTTAACTGAGGAATTGGCAACGAGGAGTGTAATTAAATAAATCTGTGTGGTCACATTTGCTACAAGTTCCATGAGAATTTCGAGGATAAGGTTAACTTTGAGCAGATTTTGTTCCATTTTTCTACTTAAAAAATGTAAAAAAATACCTATTTTGCTTTGTCCCTTACTTTCATTCAGTACATCGGCTAAGAATCGGCAGGCTCTGATATATTTTTGCCGATACGATTCTGCCGATTTGCAAAATCGGCCTCCGATCCGAGTCCGATACAAATATCGGTTGTTAATCTTAGTTAATTACAGGACATTTTAGAATTTTGAACTTCAAATCTGGAATAGTACTTAGTATATGAGATAATGCATGTATATTCAGACCAAGTTCAGTGATTGGCTAATTGTATTCATTGTTTTTTCAATAACTAGTTGAAAGCAGCCTCTAAAAATGTAAGCTTCGGTTCTCTTTAGTGCTGACAATGGGCCAGGTAATAAGAATGGGGTTAAGGTGGGTGAGTGGGCAGATTTTCTGATGGTGTGAAAATTTCCCAGTGAGCAGGCCAAAAGTGGCTGATCTGATGATTTTCTGGTCCCCCCCACCCCCCCCCCCCCCGCTACTCTGAGTGCCAAGTCAAACTAGGCTATGTTTATATGGATGACATTTGAAAAAGTGCAAAACAAAAGATGTTCTAATCACATGTTTAATGTTAAAAGAGAGAACAACATCTTCCACAATAGGACACAATTCTCTAATTATCAATGTAACAAAAAGTTACAAATGAGAAAATGAATTAGGTCCGGGAATACCTGGGTCGCTGTCTGAGGGGGCAAATTCATGGTTTTGGGGCAGTTTTTCCCAGATTGAGGTGGTTTTGAGGACAAAGTGGGCCTGGTTGGAGGTGAAGATTTCCTGGTGAGCAGGCAAAAAAGGGATGATCTAGCATGATTTCCGCTTTTTCTTCATGGTATAAGCTCTCTGGGATGGCAACCACCTACCCCCCCTACTGATTATAGGTCGAAAGTCTATAAATTTTGGAAGCGGAAACTCCTTGATAATGTATTCACTTTTAGTGAGGATACTTTAACTTCCATTGATTGCTATATAAATTGAATATTCATTGCAACCATGGCTGCTAAAAAGGGGGAATTTGGGCAGCTCCTTCCCAGGAAAGTTGGCCATTTGGAGGTGAAACTTGGCCATTTGGAGGGAATTTTACACATAAGATAAGTGGAAATCTGTGAGAATTGCGACTATCTTCCCGGGAAATTACATTTTTTCAAGCCCTCTCTGATTGCAACCGGTTCACTTCTTATGAAAAATCAGAGCAAATGTCACTGAGGGTGCTATCACACGTTAGCTAAATGACAAGTGAGCATATACACAAAGATGAATTCCTATCTTAGGCTAAAATAGATATTATGTGCACAACTCACTCATGAATAAAAGACTTATAGCCACTCAAGCCTCTGAGACCGGTAAGAAAATATTAATCCAGATATATGACATCCATTGAGCCAAATTGAGGTTAAAAAAAAAGCTCATTCCATGGCATACATGTAGCTATTTTTCTTACAGTGTTTCTGATTTAATAACCCATGTAACAAAACTTTCCAGCTATCTTTTCAGGGATACCTTAATTCTGACAATGTATGGATCAGAGATAACATTGATTTAGCACAATGAAACTCTGCCAAACAGGGGCGTATATTTAAATTTAAAACAAGGATAAAGTTCGAGGGGCCAATTCCCAGTTTTTAGGCAGACTTTTTCACCATTTGGAAGTGGAAAATTTCATGGTTGAACAGGCAAACAAAGGAGCTGATTTAGCATGATTGTGCAAGCTTTTTCTTCCCGGTCAAAGCTCTCCGAGGGGGCAACCTGCCCCTCCTGCACCCCGCCTGTTAACCAATCTACATGTACTCCAATTCTGGAAAACTACTTTTGCTTAATTGAATTTTTTAAGACCTCACAAATGCGGTGTGTGCTTAATGTAGCCCCTGCGCAGCATTATAGCGCCTTACTACCCAACACGCTTATACGCCTACTTACCAAAAACGTTATAGCTATTAGGCCCAGTCTAATTCGCACTCGATTAAGACACGGCGCATGTTGTACGAACAAAACTAATCTCTCAACACTGATACACAAAATACGGTCGTATAGGTCGACATGACAGGCATTCCTTGTGAGACTGTGTGGGAGTTTAGTGATTACCTTTGAACTTCTAGGTTTACAGAGTATAGGTGGTCCCCAGGTTTTAATGATTAACTAGCCCTGTATTTAAAGGACAACTACTGTTTGAAAACTCTTTTCATGATTACCAATTTGTGTGGAGCACGCATGTGTATGGCTGCCATATTTCAAACCAGGCAGGAGCAGCGACGGGTGTAATAAACAATAGTGGTAGATTTGTTAACAAAGGTAACAAAAATACTCAACATATCAATGCCCTCTTATTCGGCCAATTGTAAAAATAGCCTCACACATGCTAAAACAACCACTTTTGGAGTATAACATACGGCTTATTGCAAATAGAGAGGCATTTGCCAGGTCGGACGGCACTATTCAAATACTTGCTGCGTGAATGGCTCAGCCGTGCAGGGGTTATTTGTCTTCATCTTGGAGAGACAAATGTGGTAATGAGATGCTGAGACACTGGCCCACATTTCTAACTACTTTTCGTTGATGATGGTGCAACTTGAGGTGCGTTATAGAGTAGGGATGAATTCGGGAAGCAGGGCGGGCGCTCGTAACAGGGGTCACTTTGTCAGAGCAGAGGGGAAAAAATTCCCAGTTTGGGGGTAAGAATTTCCGGGTTGGAGGTGGTTTTGAGGGAGATTCCTGGTTGGAGGGAAAATTTCCTGGTGAGAGGCAAAAAAAGGGCTGATTTAGCATGAATTTTCAGGCTTTTGTTCCCAGTCAACGCTTCTCTGGGGTGGCAACCTGCCCCTTTCCCCTACCTGTTACGTTATGGGTGGAAGAGGAGGGAAGAACAGAAATTTATCTACAAAGGATCTGGAAGACCTTGGCACTGGCAGCCTATATAGTACAAGGAGGATGTACTTAATTGAGCACACCACTGTAATGACGCAAAAAACTCTATGATTTTCCTTAAATACAAACAAACACGTGACAACGGCGGACGGTGAGCAAAGTACTCCTGGATTGACAGGTGGTTGCACAGATTTTAGCTTCCCGCTTCGTATGTGCTTATCGGTGAAAAGGTTCACCAGGATGCAATTGTGATATAATTCAAGTTCTCTTCTAAAATCCAAACTTTTTTAAGTAGTGACATTTGCTTCCTAACAGAAGCTTCTCCAAACCAACTGACGTTTGTCCTTGGGTGACTTGTAACGTCCTCTGGGATCAGCTGATCTTAAAGATGACTAAAGTTGGTATAATAAGCCCCTAGTTGCTTTATCATCCATTTCCCGTGATATATCCTCCTCTTTGTCCTATCCGATGCTTTCTGAATCCACCTGCACTTTTTCATTTTTTTTGAGAATGATTGCATTCCTAATATTTTATGAGACGGTTCTCATTAATAGCGACATGATCTTGCTATTGCCGTTTTAGTCTGTTTGCTTTCAGGGTCTTATTTTAGTAGTTCTCGTGGATTTCTTTGCATTATCTTTCAGTTGCAACTGGTGTTAATTCTTATGTGCTTGTTTATCTATTTACACCCATGGTGAACAATACTCTCTCACTGAAGTTCTCAAAATATTAAGGGTTAAAGGGGTAAGGTTTCACGTCAAAATTCATACACAAAATGCCATTCGAAAAAGCAGTTTCCTGTCCACACAGGGGTGGGGGCACTTTAGCCATTGGCAAATGACCCAACCACCCCAACCTTACTTGGCCCCTGGAGAAATCCAATGATATGCCCCTGACGGACTTGACAAATATAACATAAGACGAGCAAGAAGTTATCGAAAGCTGGGTCACGATGTCCAGGGTAGATAAAATTGCTGAACAGTAATTCCATGAAAAATATCTGGTTGATCCAATCATAAACAAAACAAATAGTGACTACAATTGTGTGCTACATTTTGCAGTTTTTACCGAATTATCTTCATGTAGGCGACTACATGTCAATAACTTCCAGGAACTGTGGGCAATAGCAAATACTAAGCACAACATAAGTGTTTGGATAGTGCTGCTACTGGTTACCACAATACTGCCCTCAATGTGGTGTTGGAGCCGTCGTAGGCAACTGGCCAGATAAAGTCTATGGATGCTTCAATGTTTGTCGATCTGAGTTTCTTTTCCCATCCGCTTATTTTTTATATGTACGTAGAAATGATTGCGAATGATAGATCGGACAAAATTACTAGAACAGGATGCTAGCAATGGTGCTTGACCGCAAGTGCAATGTAACAGTTATTCGACATGTATAACATATGAATATGATGTTACAAATTCTGCTTTTCATTCAGTATTTTGTATGCACACCCTTTTGTTTTGGTTGAGTGCCATGTTGTAAATAAAAGTGTATGTTTGGCATCGAGTATGATCTCTTTCATGTATGACACAATTTGTGATGCCTAAACCACGAGAGTGTGTCATCACAATCCGCATTGATCCAATTGACTGCGGCTTTGGGTTTTGGTTTGAAAATTTGTACCCAATTTTATTGCTTACATTTTCATTGATGGTTATTATTTTTTTTATTTTTATATTTTTTTTAAATGTTTTATGTCGCAGGTTCTCAATAGGCGGCCAGGCCAATCCAGGTAACTAGAATTTAGATATATTTGGCCCTCAGTAGGGAACTTTCAAACGTGTTGGGCATTCTCTGAACCTTCGCTAATTTCTAATTGAGAACCCTTGTTTGTTTCGTTCATAGGTATTTCGGATGCACCACCTTTTGATTGAGTGTCACTGTTGTAAAAGTGTATGTCCAAAACTAAATGTTATCTTCAGCATACAATCAAATTTAAAGGTGATGGGTGAGAAAATTCCTCATCGATGGACCAGAAACTGCCTATCATGAGGGAATTTCTCACATGTTACATTTAACTTAGAGTATTATTGGAAGAAGAAAAAAAGGTACATTCAGTGACCTAAGCCTGTGTTTAAACCCAAGTCTAAAGTTAGATTCCTGGGGGGGTAGAATTTGGTAAAAATACGAGAATCAATTCTCACAAACATTAAGGGATATAGCTCCATGCGGTCGGCGCGGTCGACCAACGACCAGCACTTCTCACACGACGGCACAGGTATTTAGGAGGATGCCATCTGGCACTACTGAACAGTGGAAATGAAAAATAATCGGTCTCGGGACCGAATGTGTTAGACTGTCGCCGTGCACCTTTGACCTTGGTATGTGGACCTTTGACCCTCATCAGCATATGCGGGATCCCATGTTGAACCTTTTTTGACTGATTTGGTTTAAATCCATCAAAGTATGTGGAATTACAAAGCAATGTAACCCTTTTTCACAACAAAACAATCAACACAGACAACAACAGATTACAGTGGACAAAGTGATCCCTATGTGTCTTCCGGATTAGGGCAGGCGACACCAAAAATTACCCACATAAATTGGCAAATTGAACTCAGAGTTTGTCCATAAGTGCATGATAAGCATAGTAAATTTTAAGATTATAACTAGCACTCAGAGCAGCCTAGCTATAACCCTGCAAACCTTTTTAAAGTTTACACACAAATAATGGAGGTGATGGTATGTAAGAATCTAACACAGCTTCTCTGCACCTTTCCATGAATTTCAACACGTTGGGTCTAGTGGAAAAAGCGCGGGACTCATGATCATTAGGAACTGTTAAAAATTGTGAGTTCGAGCCACCACTGTGGTCACGTGTTCATGTCCCTGGGCGAGATACTTTATCTCAATTGCTCGTTCACCCAAGCGAAATCTGGGGAGCTGTTACGGGGACTATTACAATATCCAAGTGCTGATAAGGCATGTGCGCTTGGCCAGATGTGACGATTTCCTGAAGGCAGCGTCTTAATAAATAGGCAACAGCGCTGTTTACTTGTGTAAAAGGCAATATATAAATATCATTATTATTATAACACTGGACTCCCTTTGACAATATCAGACACAATGGCCAGTTTTAGCAATTCACAAAAGCAGACTTCACTCAGAGTTGAAATAATCTATCCCTAAATAAAAACAAGTATGTTTAAAAAAAACTGGTCGGGTCGACAGGCATAATTGTACAAGAAATAAGAACAACATATTTTAAAAAGGCATTAAAGGAGGTACGATGGTTTTCTAGTTTTAAGTTGCACTTTTATTACAGAAACATGTATATTAAAAAAATCTCATAATGATTTAAAGTTAGATGTTTACTCATGAGCATAGATTGCATTAGAACCAATCACCTAATTTACAACTTGTCTCCCGTTGATCTTTGGACTTGGTATGTGAATTTTTGACCCTCACATAGTTGTAAGCTTTAATTTAACATAGGGTTACACCTTCCGGTCATTTCAAAATAAGAAGAAAAATAGAAAAAAAACGCCCAATTGGGCGCAAAATGTGTTCAAACTGAATCCCCAAGTTATAAGCTTTAATTTAACATAGTTACCCTTCCTGTCATTCAAATAAAGCAAATAGAAAAACGCCCAATTGGCGCAAAATGGGTTTTTTAAAATGAACCCCAAGTTAATAAGCTTAATGAACATAGGTTACACCTTCCTGGTCATTCAAATAAAGAAAATAGAAAAAAGAACAAAAACGACCAATTGGAGCGGCCAAAATGTGTGAAAACGGAATCCAAGTTATAAGCTAATTTAACATAGGTTACACCTTCCTATCATTGTCATAATACGAAAGAAAATAGAACAAAAAACGCCAATGGGCGAAAAATGTGTTAACAACTGAATCCCCAAGTATATAAGCTTTCATTTAACATAGGTTACGCCTTCCTGTCATTTCAAATAAAGAAAATAGAAAAAAAAACGCCCATTTAGGCGCAAAATGTGGTTTTAAAATGAATCCCCAAAGTTATAAGCTTTCAGTTAAATAGGTTACACCTTCGTGTCTTTCAAATAAGAAAATAGAAAAAACGCCAATTGGGCCCACAATGTGTTTAAAACTGAACCCCAAGTGAAAACGCTTTAATTTACATAGATTACACCTTCCTGTTCATTTCAAATAAAGAAAGGAAAATTAGAAAAAAAAAACGTCCCATTCGGGCGCAAATGTGTTAAAACTGAATTCCCCAAGTTATAAGCTTAATTTAACATAGGTTACACCTTCCTGTCATTTCAAATAAAGAAGAAAAGAAAATAAGAAAAAATGCCCAATTGGGGCGCAAAATGTTAAACTGAAATCCCAAGTTTATAAGCTTTAATTTAACATAGCTTACAACTTCTATCATTTCAAAATAGAAGAAAAATCGAAAAAACGCCCCATAGGGCGCACAAAATGTTTTTAAAACTGAATCCCCAAGTTATAAACGTTCATTTAACATAGGTTACGCCTTCGTGTCATTTCAAATAAAGGGAAAATAGAAAAAAACGCCCAAATTGGGCGCCACAATGTGTTTTAAAACTGAACCCCCAAGTATAAGCTTTAATTAACATAGATTAACCTCATGCTCATTTCAAATACAGGTTAATAAGCACAATCAGGGTACCACAGGTAACATGAAATTTTAAAACGCAAATTGGTTTGTTTGGTGATTGTTGATCTATAAGGATATGAAAGAACAAAAGACACACAAAAAATTACATTTTCGGTTTTCTTAAGCAGTTAATTAGATTTTAATGAGCGGTTGTCGAATTACGCATATAAATTAGCTCGGACTAAATGAGCCATATCTTGCCTTGTAGAATGCTAGAAGAATTTTTTTTTAAGTCTTTAAAAAGCTGAGAACTTTGTTCCAACAGATAATGAAAAGAAAAAACAGGAAATCTTGGAAATAAAATGTATATAGAACTTTTTGTCAATATACCTTTAGGACAGGCATTAGGGACCCTTCATTGTTTCACAAGCCATTTCACAGCCTTTTCAAATGAATGTTACATTTCAGGCACCTAAACAATGCACACAAGGCTGTCTGAAACTTCCTCAGTACATAGTTTACATATAGGTACACTTCTTGAGAAAAAGAAATAATTCACTACAGAATAAGGAACGATATGATAATTATAAAATTAAATGACTAATTTGAAACCTGCAACCTAAAATGTTGTTGATAACGAACAAGGTAACTGCCAATAAGAGACACTGTGTTGTTCACAACAGTATTGTTTACTTGCACATTTTATGCATTGAAATGTTTTTATATAATCTCACTTGTATTTATTTGGGTAGATTAAGTTTTCAGATTTGTATTCCCTTTAATTAGTACGATAAATTATTTGCATAACAGTTGATGTGAAAAATGTTGACATTTAAGAACGACACAAGTTTTAACATGGACATGAACTAATAGTTCTTCTGACCGTTACAAACAGGTTAGTTTACAAGTATAAGTACCAGTGCCAATCGGAATTGTAGTGCAAGCTACATGAGATCTTGGTTGCTGGATTAAAGCAATTTACAGACGTTTTGCCTCCAATTGCTTAAAATTTATTCTGGAGTAAAACACACCGCATAGTCAGACATTGACCATGCTTCATTTTCCATGAGGGCTTTTTTTGGTATGTAGATTTTTTCCCTTTCCCAGATGCAGCTTTTTTCTTCTTTTGCAGCTGCAGCTCTTCTCTCCTTTGCAGTTATGAGTCGTTTTTATTTTTTTCTGTAGTAAGCAGAATTTGCAGCTTTCTTTTTTTTTTCTGCTTTCATCGTGCTTATAAGTTTGGGGGGGGGGCCCCAAAAAAGTCGGGGACGGGGGGGGGCTTGTTGTTTTTTTTTTTTTTTTTTTGGGGGCCATCCAATGATTAGCAGGTGTCCTGCAAAAGTAAAGTTAATTAAAAAAATTTCATAAATAATTCAAATCATAAAATTTAACAAATAAATCAAACATGTTGATAAACAGTATTTACAAATTTAATGTTTTTTAAAGTTATGAAATGCCACAACACTGATGACAGCACCAGCAGCATCAACTGCGGTTAGTTCGACCCACTCAGTCTTTAAAAAGGTTGATCAAAAAGTGACTAAATGTGGTTATTTTAATGAAACTTGCCAGAAATGAATTTAATATTAAGTCCTTAAGCTATAAAAAGTTGGAAAAAAAGAATGGATAAGGATCACTATTTTCTCACCTGTTAAAATTGAGGAGAAGCCAAGACTTGCGCTGGAATCTCAACATTAGTTCGAAGCACTCAGTTTCAGAAATGACTGAAAATTCTCTCTTCTGGGTTCGTACCTAATGTGTATGGTTTTTCTCATTAAATATAGACTTGTACATTCCAGACAAACAACTTACAAGGTTGTTGGTGCTCATTTCATTTCTAATATAGGTTTCATAATTTGACCTCATTTTGGGGGGAAAGTTCAGGAAAACACCACAGGATTGACCTTGTCAGGTTAACCTGGCCCATATGGCCTGATGTAGTGAAGTAAAATGTTTATATCAGGGGGACTCCTTGGAATAAGCTACAAAAATGATACCAAACTTGCAGGGGGTACCGCCAAAAGTGAGGCTTGGTATTGATTTGGGAATCATGCAGTGTAGCATTGTCGTTCCACCGGTTACATGGGAATTTTGACTAATTATTGAATTAATTGATATTAATAAGGCCGTTGATAGATGCCAATAAATAGATTTTGTCAGTAATTAAAGGTACTAATTTAGGAGTATTTTGAGTGAAAAAATGAAAGAATGTAATCATTCCTGACTCAAGTTATGATCATTTGATGTACACAAGACATTTGAACTCACCATTTGGGTACCCCCCGATTGTGCTTATTACCTTAGAAAATAGAAAAAAACGTCCAATTGGGCCGCAAAAATGTGTTAAATGAAATCCCCACCAGTTATAAGCTTTAATTTAACATCAGGTTAAACACCTGCATGTCATTTCAAATAAAAGCAAAGAAAAATAGAAAAAAACGCCAATTGGCAGCAAAAGGTGTTTTAAACTGAATCCCCAAGTTATAAGCTTTAATTTTAACATTAGGTACACCTTCCTGTCACTTTCAATAAAGAAAATAGAAAAAAACGCCTAATTGGGCGCAAAATGTGTAAAAAACTGAATCCCTCAAGTTGAAGCTTTAATTTAAAACCCTATCAGTGATTTGCTATATAAATCCAGCAAATCGACAAAAAAATCATCAAATCAGATTTTTTTAGCATTGTGACGTTAAACACGTACAGGTATCCTAACATCGCCTGCAAATGATAAGACCAGAGCAACCTAATCTAAGGAAGCGACAGAATCAGATGATTTAGTCCTTATGTCCGAACCGACACTTATTTACAAAACACGTATTGAATGGAGAATCGTTATCTTGGAACACTGTCGTTTTATCCTTTCATTCAATTTCAGCGGGAAAAAGGTTTAAAAAACTTATGAGAATATACAAGACTTATCCTTCACTTTGAAGCTATTTCATGCAAATTGCAAATATTTTTAAAATCACTGATAGTGTCTTTAATGTAGGTTACACCTGCCTGTCTATTCAAATAAAGATGTTACCTAAAACTTCGTCTTAAAGAATATCAACACAATACATTGGTAAAAGCTTCAATCATTACGTAGTATAACTCTACGTGGCCTGATTACTTTCTTACTTATAACTATCCTATTCGTTACTCACCTTTATCTATCCTGACAAACGTTTAACCAACTCCCATCAAAAAGCCAGTATCACAGAGACTAAAATCAAAGAAATGCTTTTTAGGCATTTAAACATGCAATGATGTTATTTCTTTGTTCTGAAATTGCATCGCCTACCACACCCAACACTAAAAAACTCAAAATAATAGTCAGTACGTAGATCATTGTCATAAAAGAAGAAACATTTAATGGGAAAGACCTTCAGCATAGAAATAGGCACTCCTTCGCAAATTTTGAGAGCAGTGGTTTCTATCGTCGGGTCGCTAAGGCGAACCCCGACAAAAAATACATCGGTCCTCAGCTGCTTGTGTCGCGGGTTAGTGTTAGTGAATGAAAGGCCTACATGACCTTGAACCTGATAGATGACCGTGGACTTCATAACTCCATTTAAAACAAGGTGGTCCAATTGAACTTCACTTTCAAATGGGTCACAATTTTACATTTTTAGCCTATCTTGACCTCACATAAAATTTGAACTTGGTATGTGATCTTTGACCTAATCCACAAATGAGGGATCCCATGTTGCCCTATGATTCAAGTTTGGTTCCAATTGAACGTCAAATTTCAAATTGAGGTCAATTTTACATTTCAGCCCATCTTACAACTGGACCTCACATACCTTTGACCTTGGCATGTGAACTTTGACTCATCACAAGTGGGGGAGGATGCCATGTGCACCTGTGACCCAAGTGAGTTTAAATCATCCAAAGTATGAGGTTACAGGCAAATGTTAACCTTTTTCACAATCACGACAACAGACAATCACAACAACAGACATCAACAAAGACATCAACAACAGAATCCAACAAAACAAGTGGACAAGTGATCCCTATGTGTTCTTCCTGCCTTAGGCAGGTGACAAATTATGACAGACTATAGGATTCGGTACCATTCCCACCTTTTACAGTTTTATTTTTTAATTCCAAAATTTAGTGCAATATATTTTTCCCAGAATCATAAGTACGTGTACATCCTGTTTTCCTAAGCTGACATTTTACAAATAAGCAGACACCAAATTTGGCTGTTGCCCAGAAATTTTGTGTTATCTTTGTAAATGATACCAAAATAGGCAACTTGAAAAGTGTGATGTATTTAATTTTGTGCAGCCTTTCTGCCATTCACTGAGTTGGCCTCTGTGTAGTTTAGTCTAAAGTTAATTTGGCTGTTATCATTTTATGTTGTCGGTTCTTTTCTTTATTTTCAGACGTGACATTTGTTTGTTTTAAAAAATTTTCTTTGCCGTATCAAGATTCATTATTTTCATTTTCAAAGTAGAAATGTACAGGAAATACTTTATTTTGTCTAATTATACTAATCATTATAACAAGTTTCTAAAGTATCCAAAAATAATTGAAATATTCTTATCACTATCAGTTATAAATAGTTCTGAACTTGGACATGGTTCAAAGAAACACAGCAGCATCAAACGAAGGTCATCATACACATATCTTGACAGTTGTATCATCATTATCCATCAATTCATTTGACAGGATATGCACAAACATATTAAAAGGCTACTGATTAAGTAGCTTGATGAGTCCGCAGTGTCGAGGTAACCATGGTAACTTTTGTTCAACTGAACTCTTTTTGGCCTTTATTTGAAGTGTTTGAAGGAAAATAAAACAGGCTTTTATATTTTATTTACATTTTTTTAAAAGTCAAAAGCTACGTAATGCTGAACAATTTTTGTGTGGGAGTTAATTGTGCGTATTGCCAAACACCTCCATTTTCATGGTAAGCTAATTTTGTGAATCTAGAAGTTCATCTTTCTCTTTATGAATTACAATGTAGACAAATAGTCCCCTTCTAAAATGCTTTCAATGAGGACAATAAAAGTGCACAGACACTCAACTGTGTATTGCCATTTATCTTACATACAGTGTGGTCCAAAAAAAGGTTTACACTTTTATGTCTGCAAATTTCTCAAAAGTGGGTGGACATATCACACGTTTTTGAAGATATTTATTAACTACAATATCTTGTTGGAACCTGGTGAAAACGGCGTTGAAAACAAAGCTCAAATAACAAAATGGCGACCGTGTAGAGAAAAATGGTCAAAACCCACTTTGCACACACGTAAGTCTAGGGGAATCGAGATGGTTAACAGTAATCAATACTATTGCGTGAACTGTATGCCTACTCAAGTAACAAACTTCTGACCACCCTTGAGTTTGTGCGGAATGTTTAACCGTTTGAAAATGAATGAAAGAATATCTCAACCCTGAAACTGGACTTGAAATGTCCATTTACATAATAATTAAGTTGATTTCAATTGGGGGAAATTTTAAATTGAATGAGAATTTCCATGTTTTTCTTGTCAATACTGATCAAGACTCTGCTTGTACATTTTCAATGTTTGCATGGTTTGGGACAAGATCATAAAGAAGAAATAATGCAGCCGTTTTATTTTTAAATTCATAAGAGAAACTTGAAATAATTTGAGATGCCTTAATTCTTACCGTTGTGGTTATTAATAAATACCAAGTCCCATGACGGGGTGCGTTGTTCAATGTGGGTGTCAATCATGGATATAATTCGTGACCGCCAACAGAGTGCCATAGACTTACGTGTGTGCAAAGTGGTTTTTGACCTTTTTTCTCTAGATGGCGGCCATTTTGTCACTTCAGCTTTGTTTTCAATGCCGTTTTCACCAGGTTCCAACAAGATATTGTAGTTAAAAAATATCTTTAAACTATTTTGATATGTCTACCCACTTTTTAGAAAGTTGCAAGTGAAAAAGTGTAAACTTTTTTTTGGACCACTCTGTACAACTCTGAGGAGTATCCTGTTGATATTGATCAGTACATATCCCAAAATGAAAACCCAGTGACTATTGCTGTGTAAATCCACAGGCCAAAATCAGCACATACAGAACTTGCCAATGATAGTTATGATTGGTCATCTTATTCAACAGAGTACTATGATTATAATTATGTAACCTAAAAGAAATCATTTCACAATAGTGTCTGGGGATTATTCAACTGGTACTCCCCGTCGGTTAAGATGAGCCTGTCGGTTCACTTGAATTCAGGTCCTGGCGCTTGCAGGCTGGAATGCCGACAAAGTATATATAGGTTTAAAGTTCAATGGTCATGTGTGACAAATAAATTTTTACAAAATTGTCTAAGAATTAGCCCTCAGAAGACATTTAAAGCATACTAAACCCCAATTTTCAGGGGCTAAGGCGGGCCCCTCATCCCCAACCATTTTCTTTTGGTTCAGACGAGACATTGGGCCCACCAATAGCAAAATCCTAGCCACGCCACGGTAGCGTTGACAGTTTACAGATTATTATTCTCAGAAACATTGTTCTGCACCGTCAAATTACGTCAGACACGTATTGGTCGCCTTATTCTGTCCCCGAACTATACAAAGCTTCCATGATGTAATAGGACAAAGCTATCTGGGGGGAAATAGGTCCAGAATATGTAGAATGGGCGTATTCCAGATCATGATCAGTCAGGGTCAATGTACTTTGCTGACCTAAAAATCCTTCATTAGGTATCGTAATTATCAACGTCATCTAAATCATAAACGTCTCTTTTTTTATCCTAAAAAGTCAAGAGCAGTGATTTTCTTAAAAGTTCTCAAAAGTTTCTAGGCTGGCACTTGAGGAACTTACAAAAGCCTGAAATCAGGAAGGAGCTTGGAAAAGGCATATCTATTTCCAAAAACATAATTTGATATTTTCTCAATCACATGTTGAAATCTAAAATGTTTTTCTCCACTTAAGGAAGAACCCGTACAACGGATAATATTAACTATATACTCGATCAAATAATTATGACCACATATCGAGTGGTTTTCATCGAAACACAGAAATTATATTAACATAACAATATAAATTAAAACCATCTCGTGTGACCATGAGCTATTTAAAATTCGCACCAGTGTATAAGTGTTATGCGATACGGCTCGGCACGTTTGCGTCATACATGGCATAGAATCACATTATGAAAGCGTCACGGTGACGGTGTATGACGCTACTGTGCCCGTCCGTATTGCATACACATGTACAATTCCCATCTACACTAGCGCGAATTTTTTTTTTTTTTCAAATAGCGTGTGGTCAGACAAAATGATTTAATTCATTTTAATGGTTAATATAATTCAGATTATCCAAGAGACCACTCGACATGTGTCAATAATTATTTTTATAATGTATATTGGTTAATATTTTAGGGTTCTACCTTTAAGACCAGAGGGTGTATTGGGTCAATTCCACAATCCACCAGTTTTTGGAAATTCACTCAAAAGGGTTTCTTTATGATTCCACATATATCCTATTCTTAACACATAAAAAGCCTAATTTTTACACTAATTTTAGCCCACAAAACATTAGTACTTGGGATTTTTAGCATGATCACGGGATGTCTTGTGGTTCTTAAACTGTGGAACACTTTTATCCCCAAGTATGCATGTGTTTTAGTACAGGACAATATAGGAATTTGCAATGCAATTATTGGAATTAGTTCAAAAACAACCTCCGACTTAAAGAGCCACTGGCACATTGAAAAAATAGTGCGCCCTTAAGTAAGAGGGGGGTTTTTTCAAATCATATTTTTGCATGTTGTAAAGCTTTTATATACAAAGCCCTCACCCGAAATGTTAATGATTAAGACCAAATTCAGTTCTTAGTGCGTAAACAGAACGATTTTGTAAGTTAACGTCGCAGCGACGTAAATTCAGCAGACGACGAAAGCGGCGTTTAACACAAGAACACGCACGCGGTCTGCTGTTTCCCACGCTATGCACACTGTTTGACCGGTCTAAACCTTTGTGGTTTTAATATCAGTGAGTACAAGTCAAAAAATATTCTGTAATATACACTGTTGATTAAAGTTATGGAAAAACTTAAAAGTTGGCCTACAAATTACCTGGATGTCGTTATCCTCATATTCAATGTCCTATTGTTTGGGGTATGTATTTTTATGTGTAAATATATCTCTGTTTTCCAAGGGCCGAGACTACATGAGAGCAAATTGAAGCATTTCATATTTTGTGAAACATTGCCAGTGCCGCTTAGCCTGAGTGTAGTAGGTCATGTGGCAGGTTTGGAATAAACAAGCAAGGCCACAACCTCATGACCGAGTCATGCAGACTTAAAAATGTTACTCCCAACACACATCCACTGGGTGGAAAGTTATATCCTTATTCCTCTGTAAAAATCTGTTGACAAATAAAACATGAAAAGAAAACATATATGTCACTTACAGAATTCAAACATTATACGTAAATCCAATGTATGGGGGTCCACAAAACTATGGTGGCCCCCCAAAGGGGGCCCATGGAATTGTTTTACTTTGTGTTTTGCTGGACCTTTTAAGGCCAGCCTTAAATGGTTAGGCCATTTTATCACCTAGAAATTTGTGACCCTGATGGAATTCAGCGCCTTTATGGAATTAAGCATAGTGATAAAGCGAAGGAATGCTCAATTCATCATCAGTGTCACTGGGTCACAAAACAGCCTTAATTGAGAATCTTACTAACTCACTCACTCAACTTTCTGGACTTAAAGGGGAATGGCCCAATGATTTTCATCTTGATAGAATGGCTT
This sequence comes from Ophioderma brevispina, assembly GCA_023653785.1. Lineage (NCBI taxonomy): Eukaryota > Metazoa > Echinodermata > Ophiuroidea > Amphilepidida > Ophiodermatidae > Ophioderma > Ophioderma brevispina. The sequence goes on along the minus strand of JAMKCH010013843.1, from coordinate 3,561 downwards.
TCACCATCTTTCATGAGAGCTAGAAGCTCCGAGATGAATTGTGTATAGCCAACCATAGTAGATGCATAGTTGTGTACGTTATTCTATCACAGTTCTAGGTCTATTGCGTGCCCTGAGGACCACCTCCACAAATTTATCCATGGTGCACCGACATCACATTTTTATCTTGCTCCGCTCATTATTACACTTTCTCACAATCATTGAGAAAACACACACCCACCTGTTAGACTTTCTGTTCTGGATTTTTTTTCACTAAACAATTTGACCATGATATCTATATCATTCCCCCTTTTTCTTTTTCCCATTCAATTTATTTTTAAAAATATTTTTTTTATAACACATATTTGAACAGCCCCACGGTTTGCAAACGGGTCAAATGTCCGATTATTGGCTGATGTTGAAAACACCAATATCCCTCCTACATGTCGCAAAGTTAGTGCAAGAGGGCCCATCTGCAATAGCGGCCATTTGTCAGTTGAGTTCTTAGTAACAAACGTGTCTATCACCCTTGCCAAAAATCTTAATAATGTGGCAGCTTAGCAGATGGGAACCTTTTTGCCCCTAAAAACCTTGATGTATGTACATTTCTGATGTACAATGTAATTGCACAGCACAATGTATTTTACCAAAACATTTTCATCACTGTGATGTTGATTAACAGTTAACATTTTTCACTCACTGTGATGTGATCTAACATACATTTTCACTCACGGTGAATGTTACATAACATAACATGTTCAAATACTGTGATGTGGTCGAACAGACATTTCACTCACGGTGATGTGGTCTAACATCACATTTTCACTCACTGTGATGTGTTCTAAAATAACATTGTCACTCACGATGATGTGGTTCTAACATAACATTTTCACTCACTGTGATTGTTGGTCTATCCCATAACTTTTCATCTACCTGTGATGTGGTCTAACATAACATTTTAACTCCTGTATTGGTCTAACATAACATTTCACCACGTGATGTGGTTCTAACATAACATTTTCACTCACTGTGAGGTGCGTTCTAAACATAACATCTTCACTCACTGTGATGTGGTTAACATATACATTTTCACGCACTGTGAGTGGTCGAACATAACATTTTTTTTTTTTTTCAACTCATGTGAGTGGTCTACATAACATTTTTTCACTCATTGATGTGGTCTAACATTAAAATTTTCAATCAACTGTGATGTGGTCTAACATAACATTTTCATCACTGTGATCGTGGTCAACTAAACATTTTCACTCACTGTGATTGTGGTCTACATAACATTTGCACTCACTGTGATGTGGTCTAACTAACAGTTTCACTCACTGTGAGTGTGTGTGGGGTCTAACATAACATTTTCACTCACCTGTGATGTGGTCAACAAACATTTTCACGCACTTGATGTTGGATAACATAACCATTTTCACTCACTGTCAGGTTGTCTAACATAAAATTTTCACTCACGTGATTGTGGTCTAACATAACATTTCACTCACTGTGATTGTGGCTTATTCCGGGGGGGGGGGGGGGGGGGCGTCAAAATTTAGAAAAAAAAAATTGACAAGGAAAGTTCAAGTTTGGTGACAAAATGATCAAAAGTCCCAAAAGGGACTAAGGGGGGGGGGGGGGGCAGTATGTCCATTTCACCATAAAAAAAAAGGTCCACTTTATAGCAAAGAAAGAGTCCAATTTAATGAAACCAAAGTCATCTTTTTCAAAGTCTCGCACCACCCAAAATAAAACCTGCGTAAGGCCCTGCCTCCTAAATTTTTCATACATTTGTGTGTGCTGGTGCATCTGTTACAATTTGGTCATGACCGCTCTAAGGTTAAGATTGATCAAGAGTACCTGGACTTGTTCTTTCTCGAGTTATGATTTCAATACTAACCGTAACACTCGAGTATATGACCACCTTTGGGTATAAGCTCACCCCGATTTTTAGAGAAGCAAATTCAGGAGCTAGAATTACCCCTAGGGTTTAAGCCCAGGTGGTAATTTCAGCATTCAGGAAACAAGAGAGGCAGTACTTACACAAACAAAATCACATTAAAACTGAAATATCTAATAGAGCCATCAAAGTAGGGCCCAATGCATTGGGATGGCTTGTTTGCTGTAAAATAGCTTTGAGGAATGGGATGGGAAAATTGAACTTTAGTTTTAATGTTATCTATCTGCTACAACTATAGGGTGCATTAAATGGTATCGGGTGAATAAATGCTCTTGAAATGATTTTGTTTTAATGCAATTGTGTATTCTGATATTGGCTTCCAAGTTCTATCCCCTCCCCAGGTATAAGCCCAACCCTATTTTGAAGTAAAATCTTCCTGGGGGGGTGGGCTTATACCCGAGTGCTTGACGGATTGCGTTTTCTTTATCTCTGTATTATTACCATGTGCGTTATTATTAGCTTCCTATTGCCTATAGGGGGAATTGGCCCTTCGCGATTTACCAAAGTAAAGACATTCCCCCAATATTCCTCCTTATATTGTGCTTTAGTCAGGAAGAACACCGCACCCCTCAACACATGCGTTATGGGCATTCCACGCTTGAACCTCTGCCTCACCTGTTTATATATAACATGCAGTGTGTGTACCGATTATTCGGACGACTTGTGCGAAGTGTTAATAAGGGAAATAATTATAATCTACAAATTAATCCCAGACAAAGTAGGGACTGTAATGGCTCAATGGTCTAACTTTTACACAGGCTAACTAAGTAGTCCTTCATTATTGGTTTAAAAACCTGGGTAATGCAAAAAGGACAAAACCCGGTTTTAAAAACCTGTGTATGTAAAGGACTAACCCTGGTTAAACCTGGGTATGAAAAAAGGACTACCCTGGTTTAACCTAGGTAGAAAAGGACTAACCCTGGTTTAAACCTGGGTATGAAAAAGGACTACCCTGTTTAAACCTAGGTATGAAAAAAGTACTACCCTGGTTTAAACCTGGTAAAAAAGTTAAACTACCAGTCAGAAGAGCCTAGCTTACAAGCCTATGCCTGGGAATCCTACTTGCCTCTCGCACACATGCAAATTAGGGAGGCCAAATAAAATAAAGAAGTTGGCTACATGTACATGTAGTTTAGCCCAAAAGTAGCTGTAATTACATCTCTTTCTGGCAAAAAAAAATGGGTGGCTTGATAAATAAGCAATTTTTTAGTGGGTAAGGGGTCAATGTCCTTCCAAAGGTACAACTTTACCATGTACATTCTTTAATTCCCTCATAGACAGAGAAGATTAAGGTCAGACTTTTGGCTTGATATTTTAATTCCCACCCCAGGAGTCTTTTAATTATCATTATTAATTAGAACAATTATTATGACCTTGTATAAATTGGAGGACTTAGTCATTAACAAGAATCGTTACAAAAATGGGCAAGGAGAATTTCCCAAAATTGTATAAAAAAGTTACTCTCAAAATAGAGAAATTAGATGTATTGTTTTTTCATTTCTAAATTTAGTACATTTGTAGAAGTTTTTGGCATACAGCCAAGTTCCTCAAACTGTCTCCAGTATCCGCTTCTTTGGGATAATTACAGCAGGAAGGACAACAAAGGGAATTGACAGTGCTCAATC
>JAMKCH010013842.1:0-26110 GCA_023653785.1 Ophioderma brevispina | reverse complement strand
TGTCACTGATTGTCACTCAATAATCATATGACATAGTTAGCAGACTTATATTTCCCCAAAACTAACATTATAAAGTATGAAAATTGATTTCCTGGTTCCTCTAGGCTCTTTTTCTTTCTTCTGTGCAAGAAAAATTCTGTTGATTCTTGAAGTGCCTGCTGCATCAAAGTTAATGTTGACATTTTGATTCCATTTAATTCTTTCCAAATCTTTCTGTGTTTAGATTTGTATTTCTTTTCCTCAGATTTGAGTGTTTCTAACTTTGGCTTCCACAATTCATTGTTCACAAACCACTTTAAATTCCTCACACTGGGTTTCTAAATCTCGAGTTTCTCTCCTTTTGATTTTTCCGCATTTAATTTTTTAAACCATCAGCACTAGTTCCTCAGTCTGGACTGACTTATCTTTGCAACGTTATAGTAAGCCTTCCTATTTTTGCACCCATATCATGCTCTAATTTTCTGTCTCTGATATCCACAATCCCCATGTCTACAAACTGCTTTCATTTCTTTTTTTCCCTCTAGTGTCTTAGGTTTCTTTTCTTCACATTTTCCTCAGTCTATTCCTCACATTTCTCCAGGTTTCTTTTCCCTCATTTTCCCTGGATTTATTTTCCTCACATTTACCCCTAGATTACTTTTTCTACCATCTCTTCTGGGTTTCTTTTCCTCACATTTCTCCTAGGTTTCTTTTCCTCACATTTTTGCTAGGTTCCCCTCACATTTCACCAAGGTTTCATTTCTTCATACTTTGGACTAAACTTTTCCCCTTATTTCCTCTATGTTTCTTTTCCCTCACATTTTCTCTAGGCTTCTTTCCTCAGGCCTCATGTTTCTCCGAGATTCATTTTCCCTCACATTTCCCCAAGGTTTCTTTTCCTCCTTTTCCTCATATTTTCCTAGGTTTCTTTTCATAATATTTTCCTCAGTTTCTTTTCCTCACATTTCCCCTGGGTTTCTATTCCTTAAGTTTCCCCTAGGTTTCCTTACCTAGAGTAGCTCTCTCCTGTCAAAATAGCTATTAAGAGAAAGTTCTTCTTTTCTCCATCGTTTCTATTTTCCCCATCTTTTCCATTTTCCCTTCCTTTATTTCTTCCAGTTTTCCTCCTCCCTCTTTTTTTTCCCCTCAAAAATTTTCCGCTTTCATTTTGTACCATTTTGTCCCATTTCCTCAATTTGAACTTTCATTTCCTATGAGCGGCGGTCCCAGGTCCCGCACTTTTTGCACCCCTGATTCGATGAATGCTGAAATGTAATATTTCTTCTGGAAAGGCATAATTTCTCTAAACATTATCTAATATACTCCCCCCCCCAAATGGCTAAATATAACAATTTGATTTAAACATCCCACAAATAAAACTGATGAATAAACAAACAATTGTGGGAAATTATTAATTTTGGTCAAAATTTTGCTAAAAATAAGGCCATCGGTATATGAATAAGTCACCTTTTTCTCAGTAAATCAGTGTGGTGCCACTTAGACACTTACTAAGGCACGGGTCTACCCTCTGGGAACTTAAAAAGCTTTCAGATGTACATCTATTCCTGACAACTACTGTGTACACAGGAATCCATACCACTAAATCCATTTGCTCTGCTTAGGTGTTGTATGAAGAGCAGTCATGAAAATGCCATTTTCACCTATAAAGTGACTTGATTCAACTTGACAGAGAAACACTGGGATGATTAAATGCAGAGAAAGATTTAAAGCGAGTTCAAATTGGAAGACGATCTTAAAGATCTCACTCCCTGTAAGCTTGAAGGAAAAAGCTGTACTGGTAGCTGTAACATGGAGAAGAAATCCAGACAGTAACTACAAAAAGGAAAAGAAACCTTCTACATCACAACATAAAAGGAACAGAGCATGTAACTTTGGTAGATTCTGTGTAGGGTATAACACATAAGTCTGTTGCTTTGAGAAGGTTTCCAAACTGCAGTCATTTGAGAAGCCATCTCCTATTTTTTGCTTGCTAAGAATGTTGGTGACACTCTCCAATGAATGAGGTAGCATTAGCCAAATTACTCAATCAGAGCTTCTGCTGTGAAAATCTGCTGGTTATGCTAGATATGTTGCATTCATGATGACATTATAGTAAGATAAAAAATAAAAAAATAAATGTAGACATTTATATAGCGCCTTTCACAATGTATCAAAGCGCTTTACATTTATTCCGCTCCCACTAGAATATGTCAGCTGCCTTACAAATGCCCAAAGCATACTCATACCTTTGGGCAGCGCTCAATGGACAATATTCCTAACAGCTCCCCATTTTGCACCTGGGTGGAGAGAGACAAGCGAGGTAAAGTGCCTTGCCCAAGTGCACAACACATTGGCCTCAGCGGGACTCGAACCCAGAACCTTTGGGTCATGAGTCGGTCGTTGTATCCACAGGACCACATGTGCCCTCAAGATGTTGCCTGATATTTCTCAATATGCTTTGCTGGTGTTTCATCACCTATCCTTCCTCTGCTGTATGCTTGTGGTAGTTCTGTTTCCATTTCTAGCAGGGGATCTACCCATCCTGGAGACTACTCATAGTTCCTGTCAGATTTTCCCCATTTTCTTTCATTTTCTTTTCTTTTTTCTTTCTCTTTTTTTCATTTGGTTTTTGTTTTCTTTTTTCCTCATCCCAAAGAGGCTCTAAACAAAGCAGATGCCGAATCACTGCCATGCGCAGTCCGCCCCTGCAAGCACCCAAATGTAAAGAGGTGATTACTGACTTAAGTGAATTCTGCATATTATGGCATACAGGCATATGTCATAGCCTGGGGTTGGGATGTGAGGACTCAAAATTTTTACCCATTATCTAAAGGTCATTTTGTTAATTTTTTTTAATTTCTGTGACTTTAACACAACTCCCCCATATACCTTATATATTGCTGTTTTCTGTTAATTTTTAAGTTGCAGAGAATTCTAATATCTTCACATATAAGCTATTCCTGCAAATTTCAAGTATATTGACTCTTTTAGGGGGGGATATGTCTTTATAGGTGTGTGTTGGCACATGTTGGCACAAAGATTACCTGTATTTAAAAAAAACCTGTTACTACCAGCAGGTAACTTTACTGCAACAATGCAAAATGCTCACCTTTGACCAACATTGAGTGCAATATTTCTTACTGACTGATAGTGGCTTTAAATGAAAAGACTATTTCACTTCATAGCTTGAAGGATAAATACTGGAAATAAGCTTGTTTTTCTTAAAGTCTCATCTTTAATATCCCAATTAACCATGGTGAAAATGTTTCAGTTGAATTACAATCAAATTGAACATTTGTGAGTATCATGGCATTCATTCCAGATTTAGCATAATCTTCGAGCTCACATTTTATTGTAATAAAAACCCACTTATTGATGGTAATCACAAAGATTACATCTACTTAATAACAAAAGTTCTAGGCTGTAATCTTATAGGTCAAGTACAAAAAGATATGATCTGATGATTCTTTATCACAAACTATCTTCATATCATTGCAATGACAAAGATGGTATTTAAATATATTTAGGTGTGAAGAAAAAAAAAACACAAACAAAACAGTGCTATCTTTAAATGACGAGTAAAGCAAAGAAAAATACTTGAACATATGAAAAGAACTCTTACTGCAATCACTTCCATTAACATCAAACAATTTTGATGTTGAAAATGTCAATATTTGCTATAAATATAAAATAAATTTTTATTGTAGGTATTTTTATTTGATTTTCCTGTGCCTACTTCATACAGTTGAGGTATGAATCCACCTTACAACTGTCAGTTCCGTATATCTAAGCATAAAATAACAATAACAGTGGTATGCAAGTTGCTGATCATGTGCTTTTCAAAAAGCATGCCAGATCACAGCTGTTTTCCCCCATACAAATTGTCTCTTATTTTTAGAACAAGTAGTGGTGACACAATTTTGACAATTGATATAAGTAGGGACATTGCAAGAGCTATAACCTCTGCAAAAATCAGAAAACTTCATTGCGGGTATCTTGCCATATTCCTATGCTATAGCGCCCTCTATATGCCCATTTCCATAAGAAAGACGTGTAAAACTCGATTTTGAAGGGAAAAAAATCGTAAAATTTACACAGGATGTAATTAGTGGAATGAATAATCCAAATCGGTTGTCAAAACTGTCTTGCTGTTGATATTTTTTTTATTTTTGTTTTGTCATAATAGAGGTTGTGCCTGTGATGTCATCAACCATAATGCTAAACTTTGTTCAACAGGATCAAATCAAAACCGCTGTTATTTGGACCACATTATTGCCATACCAAGAGGTGATTTCCAAGGTTGCAAGCAACATTGAATTGAATGGACTACATTACGGTATATGACACCTGTTCGATTCTTTTGTTCCTAGCCAATCGATTAAAGCAGGCACAACCTCTATAAATGAGACCTTCAAACAGCTGTGAGATACACAATGAATTGTGGCAATGATGTCACTGCTACCAGCTTGCCACCAGGCTACAAGCATTTGTAGTGTGGAGTCCTTTCCATGTTGGATTGTTTTTGGCTGTTCTTTAACCAGTACAGCAACCATAATATTTAAAATGATTTGCTCCAAAATTTGATCTCATCATACCTTTAAAAGTTGAGTATATGCTCCCAGAAATCACTCTTTCACACACACAAGAAGAAATACAGGAGTCAGTAATTACAGTGTTTGCATGAAGGGCTGGATACACAGTTGCCAATTTATTGAAACACACTGGTGATACACACAAGCATTTCCAGTAGGAAGTAGGGTGAATTAAATCCGTGCCAACACACAAAATTAGGGAACCAATGATTGATAATACTAAAACTGAACTGGCTTCACATCCCCAGCTACCACCTGTACAGAGTCAGGTACTAAGGCTAAACATGAATATTGTAATAGCCTTGGAGATGATTCCAGCACCTGGACAAGCCAAACCAATGCCAACCAACCTTTGGTGCACCCTCAGTGCAACCACCTTGATGCCCCCAACCTATATCCCACTAGTCGCCTGGGTGGGATGGTGGGGATTTTCGGAACCATTCGCACACTATCTTCTTCCATCCTTTGTGACAAAAAAGAGCGCAAAATTACCCACATTCAGTACAAAATTTGGGGGGAAAGCCCGATTTGACTAAGCCACTCGCTGATCGTGGCCACGAAATACTGACGTAACACTAGTCCCAGTTGACCCAAAAAAGAAAAAAAAAAATGACATCCTTTTGGACATGTCACATGGGCATATTACATGGCTTGTACAGTACAAACCCTCAGACTAGAAGCCCACAAAATTTGGTCGGACAGGGGAAGCCACTGTCGTGATTCCGGGACCAAATTTTGCTTAATTAGACTGGCAATTTGAACTTGATTTCTGAAAACAATCCTTACAAACTTATTGCCGCCTGAACCTACCTGTCGCTTCATGCATTGGCGGTGCCAGAGGGGATTTTTGACAAAAATCAGCTGTTTGGGCCAAAAAGTCACCAAATTGGCAAATATCAGCGATTAGGGGCCAAAATTTTCCCCCGCAGTTTTTTTCCCCCTCATAAAATGAAGTCTGTGCCGCCACTGCTTTCAGACAGTTCTGATTGGGCTCATTACAAATCCTCTATTTATTTTGATACCATTGAAATGCAGCCTCCCAAATCTGGAAGGTGCAGCCCTCTTCAGCCCACACCATTCTTAATAGGGTTACTGATTGGCTAAAAAAAAAATCCTCACATAATTTCCATTGTGACCCAGAGTGTGTTTTGAACCATCCCATATTTTGCATTGGCCAGGTGCTATACTGTACTATTAAACACATGTCATTACTTAAGGATAAGTGTTCCAAAAGTTAAGAACCAAAGACATTTCATGCTCATGCTATAAGTACTAGTACTTTGTGGGATAAAATGAGGCATAGAAGTCATGGTTTTTATATGTAAAGGGCATTTCGTGATCCACAAAAAACAAAGTCCCGTCCCCCGACTTACCCCTAAAAAATGTTGATTTTTATTCATCTGAACAACCGTTAGCCTTATATCCACGTGTGCCCAATCTTACTTAAATTCGGTCCATCTGTAAGAATGTTGTCAATTTGGTATTATTTTGTATTTTCTTCGGTCCGTAAACGGACAGAACTTACAGCACATACCCTATGGGACCGTGGAAACGCGCACTTGCTCACAACCAAACCGCAAGAATCGTGATCACCTCAATTTTGAAGATTAATCTTTTCTGCAAGTATATCTATGTCAATGATAAAACAAATGTGCTGAAATCACAAAATGCACCTTTTAATTATATTTTTGTGGGATCACATGACCCTATTGAGGTGCATTTCCCAAACCTGGTGGCATTGTGGGATCAGCCAGGAGTAGTCCGTGAAAGTGGTTTAACCATGCAGATCTGAGTGGTTTTTTGTCTATTTCTGATTTTGTAAAGGTCAAACCAATCTTTAATCTGGGGTTTTTTTTTGGCTTGTATTATTCATTGTAAGATCCATACAGTTTTGTTTTGCTGTGACATAAAGACATGGAAAAGATTTGATAATATACCTAATTAAGAAAGTTAGGCTTCCTACAGATCCATTCAAATCATCTGTTAATTTGAATTTAAAGTGTTAAAGTACTGTTTTACAAATAACTGAAAAGGAAACCATTAAAAGATTTAACATTACGAGACACAGCGTTAAAGTGCAAAGTTCTGGAGCATCCTTATTTATACCCGGCAGTATATCGATTTTTTGATATCATATGAAAGGCCGTATTTTTCTCATTGTCTCCTGAAATATGAGCCCTCAAATCCATTCATTCAACAAGATATAAATAAAAAATTATGTTTTTAAGGTTAATCAGCAATATTAGGACAGTATTGAGTCGTGAGGGCTTTGTTGCTTCTATACCATCAAAACCTCGAGGTTGTTTCCCATGCTTACTTGATGGGGTGTATTGCAAGTACCAGGCTCTCATATCAATAGAGAACACATAGACATAAACTGGAACCAGCACCTTTAAGGAGGCTAGGACACGTTAGCTCCGCGCACGCTCTGGCACTGTTCCAAGTTGGTTTTCCAACAAAATGCTTTGCTGGGCCGGTCTGAGTGGGACGCTCGCGCGTAAAATCAGCAGCTGCGCTGTGCATGGGTCTATATGCGAAACTTAAAACTATGGAGCGCGCGAGATGCCTGAACGTGACGGTCAAACCTAAAAACGCCAAGAGACTCCAACATAACACCCTCTCAGGAAAGAAAACTGGGGAAAATCACCAAAAGGACTCTGGATGAATAATGGTCCCTTGGTGATTTCCTTAGCTGGTCTATATTTCCCCATGACGCTTGCGAACGTATAGGTTTGACAATGTACTTGTTTTTTAGTTTGAAAAAAAAAGAACTTTAATTGTATGAATAGAATCCAATATGTTCTTGTTTTCTATGCACTTTTATTCTATTATATGTAGGCCTCCTCGTGTGTCCACAACCCCCTCAAATTGACAAAAGATGAATTTTCCTAAATTTAACCTTTTAAAAAAGCCGAGATCTTATATTATCTTATCTCATGGTCTAGTATGTGGTGCCGAATTTTTACTGCGAAATGACCTGGTGAAGAATTTTCTGTTTTCCGTTTTACGCGCTAGATACAACACAGTGGCCTATTGGGCACCGTCCGTATCGACTTTAAATTTGGAATACGTTTCCTCGAGGAAGGTGAACTTAAACAAAAATGAAGGTTTTAGGATCATGAAATGCCCTTTAAATTTGAAAGTGCAACCCACATGTAAAAAACCGATATTAAAACACGGCGGGAAGGCCGATGAATGTGAATGGAGAAGATCCGTAGGTTATGCGTAGAAGAGGCGATGCATAATTCCTTCTAGATGTCACTTTTGTAAATTTTAGCCAAATTTTAGTTTCCCTCGCCTGCAAATTTTTTCTGAACTTTCACGATTCCAAGGGCCTATGGAAAATGACTGAAATCAGGGTCCTATGTCCCCAATTTCGGAATTCGGGGCGGCCAATCCCTACCTGAAAAAGTGCCCCTTCCCTCACAATCGCTAACCTCTATCTGTCCCTCCCTTCCCTCGTCACTAAATCCCAAGACTAAAGTTTCAGAGACTAATAATAACTGAATAAACATGAAATACCTCAAATTTTAATCTTTGATTTCAAGCATTTTTAAACAGTTTTGTTCTTTCTAATATAACTAGTTTTGGATTGAGAGAGTTGGTGCATTCCCTTGCTCCCTAAAAATTACGCGTCGGTGTAAATTTCAGTACATACAACGATTGTGTTTGCAGAATTTCCAGAAAAATACTCCGAAATTTCCCAAACTCATATTGTTTTAACGGTGTGCCGCACACTTTCTTGGTTTTATGAACACGTGTATTTGTTCAATGCTCCCAAGTTTTTTTTCCCGGATTTCAGAGAAGTAATTCTCATTATAAAGGCAAACTATTATGAATAAAATAGGATTTGGTCTTACTTATAAAATGCGTGATCGATACTCGCGAGAGTATTATAAAGCCGTTGCTATCGCGTAACCGATGTTGCGTGTGACGCCTCCGAATGTCGCATGACAGTTTTCTCACAATTTTGAACACTAAAAAAAAAACGTGCTATTTGTTATATTATTGAGAAAAAGTAGGTCGTGACCCCCATCTCTTTTTCTTTCTAATCGAAAGCTCTAGTAGTGCCGCAACTTTTGTTAAAATGCCATCAAAAAATTTCGAGTCAGAATTTTTTTGTGTCCGTCTGCAAGAATTGCATAAGGCACATAGGGATTACCGGTCGTATGTCTTGTGTCTGTGTGTCTGTGTATCGTGTGTTGTCTGTGGTCAAATGTTAACGCCGTGCGGGGGGATATATTGCATGCCGGTAGGAAGTTCGCGAAGGGCTACGATGAGTAACTTGGTGAGAGGGGGGGCGGGTTAGGGTGACATGTTGGTGACCTATGTGACCCTTGGTGACACTCAGGTGACCTTTGGCAGGTCACAATGTTAACCCTTTACCGGCAAGGCTGTGTGCAAGTTATCTGGAGTGCGTAAGCGTATTAATTGATGTAACTTGGGGGAAGGAAGCGGGTTAAGAGTCTCAACCTGATTAGATGTTGGGCCTATTTCGAGGCAAATAATATGCAATGAAGCTAATTAATATGCAGAATATGCGGAATTGCTGTATTTTGAAACGGTACATCGATATGTTAAAATTTCTTCACTTCACGAAAAACCATTATGGTGCATCTTCTTTGCATTTGAAAGGTTCACTGCTACAGCGGCGTAGCTATGCAAATGAGCTAAATTATTAATATGCATTAATTGCTGTATCGCTTAAAATGCGTGCATCGGAATGCAAAATTCCTTTGCTATATTGAAAAAAATACTATACCACACATTTGGGTGTGAATCATAGGGAGGGGTAAGGTTGGGTTTTGGGGAAAGGGTGTGTGGTGGGGGGGGCCCGGGTGGGGGGTTAGTTGATGGGGTGCATTTGGGGACGGGGCAGGGTGGGTCGTCGGGAGGGGTTGGGTGTGAGGTGCGGTATTTGATAATTTTAAAATGTCTGCCGTAAAAATCAAAATTTTGCCAAGTAGGGTCGTTTCGTTTAATTTTTTGTTGTACTAATTTTGATCAAAAATGACAAAAAATAGTATTTTGAATCAATATTATTTGAAAAAACGAGGTCTGTGACCCCCCATTTTTTATTTTGGGATTGTTGGTTACAATCGAGGAAGTTTGTTCATATACCGAGTTTCAATGAAAAAATTTCGGACAGATCCATCGTGTCCTAGCCTCCTTAAAATGTACTAAGAAGAAATTCCAGACCACCTGATTCAAAAAGATATACATTGATTTTACATGGGCTTCAAAAAAGCCTCTTAGAGTTTCATAAAATGAATAACATCAAAAGGACAGGAATCCCTGAAGATGCATTACATAACTGAAAGCAAAATATCCTTAAGACCTGTTGGTTGTACATGATTGAATGCATTAGGTCAGTTAAAGGTTTGACTACAGAGATTTCCCAAGGAGAGCGCCCTCATTTCAAACAAATCATGTTTTTTGCATATTACATAATGATGTCCGTTATACTAATCATTGTGTGAAATACTAAGCTCAAATCGAAGGTCCTCATTATAGAAAATCACAACTTGTTATAAAATTCCGGATTCCGAATTTTGTTTTTGACAAAGTATCCTATGGCAGGGTATCCATGCATTAAATGTTTAAATGAATGAAAACGAAAAAATATGATTCGTCTTAACTTTGGAATTGGTCAATTTTAGGTGACTTCATTAGTTACGTGATATTTTCAATAGTACACACAAAAATTATATTTCAAAATCTCTGAGTCAGCCTTAAAAGAGGAGCAAATGGGAAAACATATAAAGATAACTTTCAATAAAGCCTGTTTCCGATTTTAGAATCCATTTTTATGGTTCACCAAGATATTTGAGTTTTTTCCAAAATTTTAGTTGATTCGATCTTGCATTTGGTGTGCTTGTAATGTATGTATTTATCCCATAGGTGATTAACTTGTTAGGTGCTTCCTACCGCTGTTTTGGCATAAAAAACAATCCCCTTTTTCTTGAAAATTGGTATAAGAAAAGGGTTGCATTTCTGGTGCAAGTCAGGTATTAGAATGCTTAACAAACCACAAATGTAACAAAATGAATATGACCCATATCAAAATAAAATGCAATTAACAATCCCCAGTTCCTTTTCTATCATTGTGTAAGCTAAATCTTCATATCTCTAATGTGAGCAAGTGACAAATTCACTCCCCAAAAAAGTTAACGCTTAAAAAAAAACACTCCAAAAAAATGAGGGGGTTGTACTTAAAAGAACAAATTCCACTCAAAAAGAGTTGGGAAACACTCCAAAAAGGGTGGATTTGAGGAGTTAAATTGAAGGACAACACTTTTGAGGACAAACATGCTAATAGGCTTTCTAATCTTAGGTGATTTTACATCTGCTATGTAAAGGAACCTAACCAATATGAGGTCCGTAATTTGAATTCCGTGTTTAATGCTGGCGCTCACCAGCATGTAGCTCATCACACCCATGTATATGGCAACACGCTTACCTTCTCATATCCAGAGTGGATAGTGATGTTGTTGTAAATCATGTGTTTGGTAATCACAAAACACTCCATTCCTCTTAATAGGTACTGTGATATAAGAAACCTGTCCTATGAAAGTGTCAGATACTCGTAGAGATTTTCGGACACTTGAATGTTGAACCTTTTAGTCCTGATCTTGAGAATGTGCTTGTTAATATGTCTGAGCCAAGTGATGTTAATGATCGGTTGACAAATTGTCTAACTCTTGTGTTACCCTCCTGGATCAGTATGCTCCCTACAAGACCAAAACGAGCTCTGATCGTGAACTCGGCTTCCTTGGGTGTCATGAAGATATTTTTAAGTGCTAGGCGTGCCTCAGAGGGGGGTCCTGATCCACTTGAGAGAAAATGGCACAAGTCCAAGAGTGATGAGGATCGTACAATTATTGATGCAAATGCGCGTTGTCAATTGATAGATTGCGAGTCCAAAGAAATTTCTTCTTTAAGACTCAAGATAATCCGAGGTACAGCAGGATTTGTTTCGTACTGTTGACAATCTTTTAAACAGATCTAATAAGGCTCTTCCTGTTTATGAATCTGATGAGGTTAGTCACCAAGTTTGGTTCCTTTTTCAAGGAGAAAATTATCAAAATTCGTAATTACCGGGATAATGTAAGTGTTACTGGTTCTATGATACTGTGGAGTTATGTAGGCCCTGCAACTCAACAGTTGTCTGTATTTGAGCCTGTTTCGGTTAGTGATGTTGAGAAACCTTATCAGACACCTTCCAAATAAAAAGTGTGTGCTTGATCACTTGGCCTACTTGGCAGTGCTCAAAACAGATTCTGCCTGTTGTTGCGGCCTACCATTACTAAACCTATGAAAAATATCTTTTTATCTGGCCATCTTCATATATGCTCCAAACAGGAATTATTTCTCCAATTCTCAAAAAAGCCTTCTTAGATCAAAAATTTTTTAAAACCAAATTACAGGCCGGTCTCCAATATTCCTTTCTGAGCCAAGGTGATCGAAGAGTACTTGTGGCTCTCACTCCCAATTTAAAACCTACTTAAACACAAATGGTTTTTGTGAAACCCTGCCGTCTGCTTATAGAAAAGGGCCCAGGCATGAGACCGCACTCTAAAGTGCAAGGGGATATTTTCGTGAGCAGCTAGGATAAAAATGAGTTGGTTGTTAGTCCTGGCTCGATTTTACAGTTTGCTTTGACCACATCGGACCACAATACTCTATGTAATAGAGTCCAAACTTACCTGGGTGTGGCTAGCCTCTTTTCTTGGTTTAAAATCATATTTGCTCATCGTTAACAGCCGTCATGTTGTCAATTAACAATAATAATTTCTGATAATGGTTCTTTGGGATTGTGGTGTGCCCAAGGGTCAATAATGCGGGCACTAATTTTTACAACATATACTCTCCCACTTGGTGATATAATTCGTAAATACAATCTCTCTTTCCATATATACGCAGAAGACACACAAATTTAATCAAATCATTTGGACCCCTGCTAACCAAGCTGCATGTTCTATTGCACTTTAGAAACAATTGAATTGTCTATATGAAATCAAACTGGATGAATATCAACAGGTTAAAACTGAATATGGAGAGGAAAAATGAATCTGTAGTGGTTTTAGACATAATTTAAAGTTTTATTACCCTTCTCTTTCTCTACTGGTTGGCAACACTTGTTGAACCAACAGACTGCAGTCAGGAAAAATGGTATATCATGGGACAGGGATGGATTATTCGATGAATACTCAAGAAGAGGGACTATGTCGACCCTTAATTACAGCTAGGAATATCGCTTCGTATTCGTAAATACTAGACCAGGACAGTTGCCACCATATTGTCCAATCTCTGGTTACGTCTCGTCTTGACTATGGCAATTCACTCCTCTTGGCATCACAGTTGGCCAATTTACAGTTTTCTGCAGAAAATCCAGAACAAGGCTGCAAGGTGATTGTTGGGTCAGGAGGAGGGAGCCCATATCTCCTTACTTGACTAAGCTTCATGGCTCCCGTCCACAACGTGTATTTTCAAATTATTAGTTAGGTCATTTGTGTCAATGACTCTGACACAAAATACCTTCTTTGTGATATTATTTTCACCATAAACAGTCCAAGCAGTATATATGGTCATTGCTGCATTTAACCAGACTCAACTCCACATGCCTAGAACAAGCGTGGTTTTGGTTGAACAGAGCTTTCACAGTCGCTGTGGTCCAAAATTTGGAATAATTAGTCCCATCCATTATCAGAGAAGGCCAGTTCATTTTTACTTTCAAAAAGTGATTAATCTGATTTGTTTTCTCGTGTTGCTAAGTTTTTCTTGTTCTATTTCCTCTGTGGGGTAGTTTCCTGCGTAGGGCAGTAAGTAGTTGGTATGCGCCTACTCTTTTGGGGAGTGAAATTTTCACTCGTTTACATTTAGCAAAAATAGAAATAAATAAAAAACTTACAAATTTATAAATTTAACAATTTGCCATGACTTTTTGTACAACTGAATTGTGGGAAACAAACTCGCATATTTTACAAACTCGCAAAATCCAACTCACCAACTCGCAGTCATGAACTCGTACACTGTAACTCGCAACTTACATTCAGGAACTCGCAATCGTACTTGCAACTTGCAACTCGCAACTCACACTCGCAACTCGTAACTCGCAACGCGCAAAAAGCCCTTCACCCATTTGCATGGGTCAAACAGCTGTGCCCAAGTATGAATTGAGCACAAATAAGGTTGCTGCTCTTTGAAGATCTTTTCCCTAGCTTTTTAAAACTCTTCAAGGGCCCGGGCCCATGAAAAATGCTACATTATTTAATTATGATATATAATGAAAGTATCATTGAGTAACCTTTCTTAATTGCATCACTCAGCAAAGGGGCAATGTGAACATTGAGTTATTGTTATTAATGATACATAAACGTAATGAGTTACTCTTAGTGATCAATTGAAAGTTGCATCAAAAGATTTCACCTATCAGATGTATACCCATAAAAAAATTGAAAGGCCCTTAATTTTTGCCCTGATGTTAAATTTTTCATGAAAAATATCACACTGAGGATTAAAAGTGAGATTTTTATTTTTTGGTCGAATTTTTTTGGGTGAAAAAGTTCACGTTCCGCTGTGCGCTTCCATTAAATAATTTTGCGTTCCCCGATTTTATGAAATACCTTCATATAAAAAGTTTCACATTCCCCCTCTTCCTGTTGAAAATTTTCATGTTCCCCCCTCACAAATTTGTAAGTCCATCCACACCGGCATAAAATAATGACTCCTCCACAGCATACATGGCTGCAAAGATGAAAATATTTCATTTCAGTGTCAATTTGTACCAAAATAAGTAAAAAACAGAAAAATTTTTTTGTGTGTATATTATTGTGTTTGCTCCCTTTATATTTTTGCGTGTATCTTAAAGGTGCACAAGAGATTTAAAATAATGGATGTCCCGAAAAAAAGGACAATTCTGATTTTGGCACTGGTTTGTAAAGCTTTATATCAAAAAAATATCACCATCTGTAAGGATTAAGCTGAGACTGTTTCTTTGGTTGACAAAAATTGTGAAAATTCAATTTTGTTATAGGAGCAATATGAAATTCAGCTTATGTTTCTATTTGCAATTATGCATATACAAATCACTTTTTGTTTTCATTTAAGTTATTTCTGTAACAAATAAAAGGTAGGGAATCTATTAAGCATCTAATCTATAAGAAATCAATACATATACAGAAATATGGATTGACTTGAAATCTCTTGTGAACCTTTAATTCCAATTTGCTCATTTGCCAAAGGGGATGGATTTCTTGTAATATCAGTATCAGGTTGCAAGTGAGAATTTTGATGGGGCCAACAGAGTTATATTCTGGAAGTGCCATTTGTTCTTGATTGATGATTTATTGCTACTCGTTTTGCCTATAGTTCTTTTATAAGCTCAAGGGACCTCCATTTTGTTTGACTGGGATTGTATAAACATGTTCAATGCAAACCCTTTTCAAACTTATAAGCCTGCACAAAAGGCAAATTATTCTACCTCAATGTGGCCCTAATTAATACTCGCCCAGCACTATAGTTGGAGTATGTGACTTTCGTTGCACATGTGAAGTATTCCTCGTTAATGCTTGTGTCTTCTAACAAATCCCATGCATCGCATGCAATTCATGCCTTCTGCAGCTTTCTGCATCATGTTGGCGACATATTGCACCTATGATATTCTCCTATGAAGGGTTCAAGGGTTTGTTGGGTACCAAAATGCTTGTTCTAAGGGTTCTGGAAGTGGAACCCTGAGAGGACAAATTTCAGTGAAAATATACCACTAACACAGCAATGTTTTAGTTTAGAGGAGGATGCACGGACCCAGGTCACAACATCATCGTTTACCCCTCACTCAGAAAAGGTCTGACACCTTGTAGTAGGTATGGACCCTCTACATCCGTGCTAGGAGTGGTAGTATCTCAAATTGTTGGTGTTGTACTTTTTCAATAGGGCCAATTTAAGTTACAAAGGGGGCACACTTTTTTAAAATGCTCCAATCAGTTGAAATGTTAGTTGCCACATTTCCGTAATAGTCATAAGGATTCCAAAAGTGTATAGTTTGTACCATTTATGACCATTCGGTTTGGAGTTTATAGGGTTAAAAATTGCTAAAATGGTTAAAAAATTAAAAAGGTCAAATTCGATTTGTACAGGGGTCAAATAAGAGGTTGCTCCAATTTGTTGGAAAAAATGAAGAAAGTTGTTCATCTAGCTTAATTGCATCAAAATAACGGAAATGTTGTGTACCATCGCAGTGTATCGTTATCCTGTTAGCGAACAAAATAGGTCAAGGGCAACATAATCCTATTGGCACATTGACCTTCGTTGACACTTACTCCGTAAGTAAAAATTTAACATAATCAAACTATACACATATAAAAACAATGTGGTATTTCCGGGGGTCAGTAGTCAACAAAAAAGGGTCAAAGTTGACCTTTTCGTGGTCAAAATCTGCTCCTGTCTTATTAAAATACACTAGCTTTTGGTTAAGAATATTAATATACCCTTAATAGTCCAAATTTTTGTAAATTTACCCTAGCGAGACGTTTTTAAACTGCAAATAAAAATGTACCTTAAAAAAATATATAGCAAAAACTAACACTGTGTTGCTCTAGAAAATAAACACTACCAGGGTCATTTTGAGAAACAAAGTTAAAGTTGGCATAATATAATTGAGCCAATTAAAAGATAGCTTTGAAAATTATAATTTGATTCCACTTGTTGTTTGAATTCAAAGTAGTAAATGACCCGATGTGGCGATTTTTACATGACAAAAATTATCTTAAACAAAAGTTTGGGGAAAATTGGTCCAGACATTGGTTAGTAGAAGCAAAAAAAATGTACTAAATTTGCCCCATAGGACATTGTGTGTAAGGGCCCAAAATATTCCTGGTCACGCTAAGCTGGGGAATCCCGCAGCTTCAGCCAAGCCTTCCCCAGCCACAGCTTTTAGCAGCCTTTGTATATTTGCAAGAAAAATATCCTTATTACTACATTTAATATGCTAATGTACTGTCAATGGACACTAAAATGTAATTATTTACTGTTATTCCACTCAACATTCTTCTACTATGGCAAGGAGCTGTATATAGCAGAAAATTGGAGGAAAGCTGGGAAAAGGGTGACCTAAAAATTGTAGCCCAGCTTTACCAGCTTTTCCCAGCCAAGCTGGCGACCCAGGAAAATAGGTATGTGGCCCTAAATTAAAAATTGGGATCCCATTTAAGACGTTTTGTTCATCACATCAAACAAAATCATTTCGGGCCTAAAATTTCACGGGGTAATGAGAAAAATATGAACTTTCTTAGATACTAAAATATTAATTTTTATATGGTGGTTATGTAAAGGTGGGGGGCGAGACGTTGATCGGGTTCCCCCACCTTTAAAAAAAATCCCAGGTGAGAGACAAAGGGTTTTTCTGCGTTTTTTGTGGCCTGCCCTAAGGCAGGAGACACATAGGGACACTTGTCCCACTGTGTTGTGTTGTTTCGTTGTTGTCTTGTTGTTGAGGTCTATTGTTTGATGTTATGTTGTGAAAAAGTGGGGTGGTTAACATTTTGCCTGTAAATCCTCATTACTTGTGATGGATGTTGTGAGGTCAAGTTGTAGAATAGGCTGAACTAAAATGTAAATTGACCATTGAAAAGTTGTTGAAGTTCACTTGGAACCAAACTTGAATCATAGGTGCAACATGGGGATCCGCGATTGCTGATGAGGTCAAAGGTACATACCAAGGTCAAAGGTGAAGTGAGGTCAAATTGTTAGATAGAATAGCCTTGAAAATATAAAATTGACCTCATTGCAAAAGTTGAAGTTCAATTGGAACCATAACTTGGTTCATAGGTGCAAACATGGGATCCATCACATTGTGATGAGGTCAAAAGGTCACATAGCAAGGTCAAATGTCATGTGAGGTCAAGTGTAAGATAGGCCAGAAAATGTAAAAATATCAATTTTGAACCAAACTTGGTTTATGGTGTTTACATGCACACCCTCATATGTTTATGAGGTCCAAGGTCACATATCAAGGTCATATGTCATGTTAGGCCTATCATTTCAATAACGGCGACGGCCGCGACCACAAGCTGGTCCGAGGACCCGTGTATTTTTAGGCCTATAATATAGGCTATGTCATCAAGTAGGCAAGTTAGAGTAGGAAACCATGTTTCTCATAAAATAGTCTCTTATGTCTTGTCCCAATTCTTTGTTTGAAAAACTCGAGGGTATGCAAGTAATGACATGTCTTTGAAAATGTTGTGGATTTTGAAACTTCTGAGCAGATGTTGCGTTTTTGGGGCATTTGTTCGTCCTTTTGTGTTTTGGCATGAATTGTGTGGTAGGCAAAGATTCTTCTGAATTGTTAGGTTGTCCTACAAGGGTGATGCATGCTGGTGAAAACGAATGCCATTGCTTTATCCCTGCTGGCATAGAGAGCATGCATTTGCAGCCTAGTATGATAACAACTTGCAATAAATTTCATGCTTATCTAGGTGTAGATGATAGTATCGTTATGTTATTGCCTCTGAGGGTAGTTTGTATTGTTTCCCACCAATTCTTCCCCAGTGTCTAAAGTTTTTGCTTTGTACCATGTGTACTTTCCCACTCATTCCCAGGTGCTTCTGAAGATAGTGCTTAGTTATGAAGTCTTCATTCCCAAGCAATGTTCACATATCGTTCAAAAGAGCATAATAATTATTAATATGCTTGTGTTAACTTGAAAACAGCCAATTCTCTCACTTCACTCAATCATAAGTGGCCTTAGAGCACACAGCTACCTAAGAGAGCTTATTTAGCCCATCCCACATGCTCAGTTTTGGTACATTTACCTCAATAATCCTTGCATGATCCAGGCATGTGATCCCACAAAAATCCCATTTTTTAATACATAAAACTCTAACTTTTACAACACATGCCTGCACACAAAAACACTGGTACTTTAAAAAAAACGTAATTAATGGAAAGGTTTTGTGTCCTTAAACTTCTTTACACGCCCTAAATTACTGGCATTGTTTAGTACAGAAATTATAGGCACAGGCAATGATTATGGGAATGAGTTCAATAACACCCCTGCTTAATGATGAAGCAATGGTAAATGCAACCACTGTTATTCTGGGAACTTGCATGATTACATCTCACCTTGTAGCTTGTCAATTATTATGACTGTGAAATTGTTTTGTTTTTCAATATTGTTTCTGGGATTTAAAAGTGTTAACCTAGTCTGGTATATAAGTGGGGTAAAATAGCCCCAATTTGAAGAGTGTCAATGGTTGAAAAGCGGTTGTATATTAAGTATTTATATGATATGTATTTTAGTACTTGGCTTAAGTTGACCATTTTACAATTTACTATGTTTTATCAACACCACCGTCATATGTTGACGGTTGACAAAACACAGGAGATTGTCCTTGGTGAGGTAAATTGCCACCACAGAGGTTGGACCATGGACTTCAGAAATAATTAGTTCAGTGATATATCACATTGACAAAGCAGTGATTACTAACATATTTTGCATTGACATAAATGTATTGAAAGTGAAAAATACAGTAAGTGGGGGGGGGGGCTCTCAACAAAAACTGACCATACAGGGATGTGCCATAGACATCGGTTAAAATTTGGCCTAATTAAATTTGCATCTCTGGTATAGTAGGGTCCCTTTTTTGGCATAAAATGGTATAGCGAGGTCCTACTTCCAGAGGCGTGGAGGAACGTCCCTACCCAAACCAAGGTGAGACCCCCCCCCCGGGGGTGAAGTAAGGGAACAAATTAAGAGAATGAAGAAGGTATGAATTACTCCCAGTAAAGTGTGTGTAAGAAGATTCACACACAGATTGACAACTCCCTGTATGCAGGGCCCACATGGAGGTTCTTACCGATTGAAATCTCGACGACTTAAAAATATTAAACCAGAAATATTTGTGTTCCTTGGACGTTGAAAAAGCAAATATGAAACAGGTTTTCCATAAACAACAATATGAATTGTAAAAGTCATTGCCATTAAATTTTGCCTATTTGTGGTAGGGTAAGTTAAAGTACATTAAGACACGTGCATGGCCTAAAGTTTACTACAGTAAATTGTCCAAGTGACAATTAATTTAAAAGAAAAAATACCAAACCCAGATTAATGTTGGTATATTTTGTGGAGTCACTCATAATAATTAGTTAAAATTACGTATGACACTGAAGTAACCATTTACTATTGCAAGATACACATAAAAAATAAAATTTTTTGGGCTGTTCATTTCAGGGGGGAATTAATACTCTGGTATGCATTATAAAGATGTAAAAACACCCGGCTTTTAAAAAATGGGAACGCACCTTTTCTGAAAAATTTTTTAAGTGACCCTTTGAATAGTTAACCAAGTGCAGTAAGGTACATTCAGGTGGAATGCAGGCCACTTCAAATCAATTAAAGGTGCATTTGTTATTAACACCTATTTTGTTGTTATGGTTCATTAGCTTATCCCGAGTTGATTTGATTGAGGCGGTGGGTTGCTGTTATTAACAAATGTTATATCACGGTGCACTGAGCCAAGGCCCACTGAGTTATTTAATTTCTATGTACTTTTACGGACAGAAGAAAATACAAAATTGGCTAATTTCTTCCAGAGTAGATCGGAATTGCAAGGATTGATTAGGCAAACAATTAGGCTAAACGGGTCAGATGATGTTTTGTAAAAATCTCAACTCCTTTAGGGAAAGTCAAGGGGATGAGGCTTTGGATCACGAAAAGCCAATGTGTTTGAAGTGTTGCGTCATGTGATGAGACTTTCAATAGCAATGTTTATAAATAATTACTAGTAAGAACAAAAAGAAGTAGTAACCTTTTAAGGTTTAGCATTGGAAAAAGGACTAGCTGAAAACAATAACTTGTTGGCCTTATAGAGCATTATTTAAAGTAAAACATTGTGAAACAATTATCATTCATCAGGGGAACTTATGTAGTAATTTTTACTGAAGTACGTATGATGAAATTCAAAGCGGTGTAGATCTTTGATTTGTACCCTATTGTAAAGTGTTCAGGTATATGCAAAATCAAGGCCTAATTTAAGTCGGAAGATAGCTTCATTATGGCAATTGTCTTTTTGAAGGGACTCTTTTGTTAAATTCGTTCTATTTAATGTGGCAAAATTAAAATATAGTGTTAAAGACAAATGGACTAAATAGCTTTGTCTTTTCACACTATAGTTTTATTGTCATATCAAATTAAGAAACATATATTTCTACACCATCATTTACACTGATATTGGAAAAAGTTGGATTGCATGTGTGAATGTTTTTTGAATGTTTTTTGAAACCAACTTTGTCCAGGCCATGTTACTCTGTGAAGTTGTTAACAGAATTAAAGATAACAAGTTAACAGATTTTGAACACAAAAATAAAAGATTAAATGAATAGTAGGGCCTACATCAGCATCTAAAGTACTTTGTGGAATCAATCTACATTAGAGGAAAATGTATTCAATTGAGAGCTGATTATTAAACATGATCAAACGTATGTGCGGGTTTTTTATTAGAGTGTAGTGAGTTATCCACAATACACCAGTTTTTGGGACATTTCACCTCAATGCTGTGATTTGCCAGCTTGGGATCCCCGCAAAATCCCCATGCAGGTTTGATTTATATCATAAAACAAAATTTATTAATGTGTTAAATTTTTATGGTAAATAAATATAAAGGTACTTTAAAGGATTGTGTGTCTTTGAATGGCATCATATATAGGCTCGCATCATTGATGCTCGGTTTTGAAAAAGGCAATTTCGATATTTTACCCCATACATATTCTGCATCTCAAAATACGTTGTTATTGACTTCCGATTATGTGCCTTGATTTAACACTTTGTGATAAGGAGGGGTTCAGTGGACCAGAGATTGTTATTGCACACATGTTTTAATGCTAACTATTCGCCAAAGTTTGTATGTAATGGCCTAAATATCAGTTGCGAATATTTGGTGGAAAAAAAATCAAATCGGGCCATGCCATTTTTATAATAATTAGTGTAAGTGGCATGAGGTGCACTATTCAAATCTGTAACTGGAGTAGGAACTTTTTGATTTTATTTCAGCTATTGTAAATTGTAATTGGTTCTGCTATATGAGTAAATGTTTTTCAACCGCCATTTGAATCTGTGTTAACCGATTCATGTTTTCCTGTTATGTGTTCATGTTGGATTTTGGTAAAAATTCCAATGGCAAAGTGGTTTTCAGAAGGGGCCCACGGGACCAGGGGCGGGCGGCGCCAGGTAAAATCTTAGGAGCGGGCGAAAGAAAATTGGGGGGGGGGGCAAAAACAGTACAAAAAATAATGAACTCATTTGTTGAAAACCCCTAATTTTTGGCAAATTTATTGGGTAAAACCCCTGTTTTCCTAAATTTGATTTGAAAACTTCTCCGAGGGGGCGGCAGCCGCCAGCACCTGCCAAGCCCCTGGCCTAACCCGGACTTGGACACCCTTCACCAATGGGGTGCAGACGACCTATGAACTTGTTAGAGTAGAATAAATTGTGACTGATGAGATAGGATGTGGACAGAGCTGAGTCAGCCCGTACGCAGGGGAGGTGAGGGGGGGGGGGGTGCGGTCACCCACAACATTCCAACAAAAAAGGCGGAATATCCCCTGGCTTGAAAAGCAGAAGGGGGATTATCTATCGGCCAAGGCGTGCGGCGTCGCGGGCCGGGGGGGGGGGGTCCTGCGTCGGGCGGTCGGCGGCGCCAAACACAATCTGTGAAACGCATAACATGGTGAGACCCCGACGGGTTTATGGGAGTAATTGGGGGTGGGATCGGACTGCCATGCCCTTCCTTCTGATTAGCTTATGGCGTGGCATATGCTAATTAGGTACCTAATTTGCAATAATATAATGAGTAATTGGGTATTTTCCAACACAAGCTTGTGAACGCGATGGATAAGATGAGACCATAAGCGGTTATGGTGATGTAAACGTGGTGGGTGGGATGGACTGCCATGCCCTTCATCGGATAGATTATGGGGAGTGGCATTATGCTAATTTAGGTACCTAATTTGAATTATTAAGGAGTTAATTGGGGTATTTTTACCCAAAAAGGCTTTGTGAAACAAACTATCTGAAGATAAATAAGTCCGAATTTGATGTGAAACTTGGGAGGGGTGGGGGGAATCATGCTACTCTCGCGTGATTAGGTTTGTGGCGCATGATATGCTAATAAATAGCTAATTTGCATATTTATGGGCTAAATTTGGGGGTATTTTCACCAAAAAATTGTGAACAAACTATCTGAAGAGATCCATAAGTTGATTTTGATGAAACTGATGGAGGGGTGGGGAATCATTGTACTCTCGCGCTGATTAGGTTAAGGTGGGTTGTCCGGGTTTAAGAGGGGGGGTTTTGTCTGGGTTTAAGGGGGGGTTGTCCAAACTTTAAGGGGGGTGTTGGGTTTTTAAGGCGGGATTGTTGGGTTTAAGGGGTTGTCTGGGTTTAAAGGGGGTTGTCCGGGTTTAAGGGGACGGGTCCGGGGTTTAAGGTGCGTTGTCCGGGTTTAAAGGAGGTTGTCCGGGTTTAAAGGGGTTTTTGTCCCGGGTTGAAGGGGGGTGTTGGCTGGGCTCTTTAAGGGGCTTGTTGTGGTTTAGGTGGGTTGCACGAGTTTAAGGGGGGTTGTCCAGTTTAAGGGGGGTTGTCCGGGTTTTAAGGGGGGTTTGTCCATCCAGAGCTTAAGGGGTTGATTGGGGTGGGGGATTTTGGGGTTGAAAGGGTTGGGGTGCTCTGGGGTTTTTTTAAGGGGTTTTTTGTCAAGTGTTTAAGGGGGGGGGTTTTTGGGGGGGTTGTTTCTGACCTTAAGGGGATGGTTGGGGGTTAAGGTGGGTTGTCCGGGTTTAAAGGGGTTGTCGGGTTTAAGGGGGGGGGGGGGGGGGGTGGTTGTCTGGTAAGGGGCTTGTTGTGGTTTAGGTGGGTTGCACGAGTTGTTTAAGGGGGGTTGTCCCGGTTTAAGGGGGTTTGTCCAGGTTTAAGGGGGTTTCCGATTTTAAGGGGGGTTGTAAGCTTTTAAGGGGGGTTGTGGGTTTAGGGGGATTGTTGGGGTTTAAGGTGGGTTGTCTGGGTTGTTAAGTGGGTGACGAGTTTAAGGGGGGGTGCCCAGGTTTAGGGGTTGTTGGGGTGTAAAGGGGTTTGGGGTTTAAGGGGGGGTATGGTGGGTAGGTGATTTGCAGATGATTATTAAAAATTTTGGTCAACCGCTCCCGCCAGGGGGATTTAGCGGGTTGAGAACCGCGGGACGTGTATTTTGCTGATTTTTTTTTGATAAAAAGTCCAAAATTTGGAGAAGAGAAAAATGAGGGGGAAGAGGAAAAATAGACGAAAAAGTCCAACTTTTGGTGTGAGGATTTTCAAAACGTTTCAAAAAGGGACCAGTATGGGGGGGTGAGGTCCATTTTGCCAAAAAAGGTCCACTTTTTAAAGGACCCGCACCCCGTACATTAAAAATATCCTGCGTTATGGCCTGGCCTGATGTAGATGTAAATTGATGAGTATGAATTGGCTGAATGCAATGTGCATGTAAATGAGCAAGCATTCTAGCTAGGAAATGCTTTGAGGTGTGTAGATGCATCTTGCTCATTGTACAAAATGATGGATACAGACAAAAAATTTTACACATGGATGCACTTCTGCATGGGGATTAAATAATAATTGAATGCCAAAAGCAAGTTTGAAGCTTGGACGCTGGACAGGGTGAGGGCTGGATATATCAGTGGCAGTTTGTGGTTTCACACTGGTTAAATACAAGTCATAGGGCGAGATGAAAACGGTCGTTTTTCTCTCAATGGAACATCTCAGACCTTAAAGGTGCAACGAGAGATTTGAGGCCACCCAATATTGTGTCATAATGGGAATTTCATAAAGATGAGCCACTTCAATAGATTTCTACCTTGATTGGCTACAGGAACCTGTTTCCTTTAAAAAAAAGAACAAAAAAAAAAAGAAAAAAAAGGCCGATGGATTGATTTGCTTATATTTCAATATAAAACATAGGCTAATTCTATGTGCTCCTATACGAATTAGAATTTCACAAATTTTGTTACCAAAGAAACATTTCTTAGCTTAATCCTTTCCGATGGGGAGATTTTTTTGGAAAGCTTATAGATCGGGGCAAAAATCAGCACTTGATTTTTTAGGGACACCTGATATGTGAAGACATCTCTCGTTGCCCTTTATTTCTTTAAAGTTAACATTCTGCTTTGAGATCATTCGTAATCCTCCTACATGACAGTCTGGATTGTAGGGGAGTTATCTCCAAATGTTTTGAGGTTCTGGACCTTGAAGGACAAGAATGACACCTGTGGACCCTGGAGGTCAGGGCACTTTTTTCAGTCTCAGTAGGTGTTCCCTGTAAGAATACAGTTTAAGAATTTGGTATGTCAGATCAAAATAAAAGTATTAAGGCCAACCTTTTTTTGATAATTTCCTACAGATTTACACTTAATATTGATATCAACCATGATTTTAAACCCAGATCTCACAAATTTTTTTTTTTTTTTTTTTTTCCCTTCCCCCACCAAACACAAAAAAAAAATTTTTTTAGGGCACACTAAGAAACTGGTCCACAAAAAGCACACCCTCATTTGTCAAAGGGGGCCCCTGGACTTACCCCTGTTTCTCATGTTATTTTCCGGGGTGGATGTGAATCCTTGTGGTCCACGGGGACCCTACAAGTGGCACAATCTAGTATTTTGCCCCTCTGATTTCATGCAGAATGTTTGAAATTAATAATTTGTGCTATGATGTTACACTCTTTAAGTAAGAGCAAAAGCAGACATTTGGAAATTGGAAAAAAAAAATAATGATTGTGGATTTAGAGCCAAAGGAAGGGAAGTCGTTTATTAAGAACGTTGAAATCCGCAGCAGCTGTGTGTGTCAGTCAGAACTGATGATTTAAAATTAAGCTTTTATAAAGGATGTGATCCCACTACTAATACCAGTACATTTGTGCTGTGATTAGTTAAAGTTTGATAAAGGTCAACATTAATATGTCAAGGCTGTAGGAACAGAAAAGGTGAGAAATACATTACAGAGATGCTATGAGTTAAATATTTTGATCCATGATCCATGGTTAAGGTCAGTGAGAAAGAAATGTGTAAACCCCCGGGGGAGGGGAGAGGAGGAGACTCACACCAAATGATCATACAGGACGTGCTACAAACTTGGTCTCATTTCTTTTCAGCCTTCCGGTATACTCAATGACTAGCAATGGTTTTATCTCGCCTGGACTTTGTTCGGCAGAAGAGACTTAGGTATCACTTTCTGTCTGTCTGTCTGTCTGGTCTGTCATGCTTGTCTGGTCTTCCGCCGTCAGTTGTTCACATGCTTGTGTACGATTTATCTGGAAGTTCCGTAATTAAGTATCTAAGTTGCATAATTAGGAACATTTCCCGTAAGGCTTGTGTACAACTTTCTGGAGTTCCGGAAGGGTATGATGATATTAACTTCACTGGTGGAAGGAGAGCGGCTGGAGAGTTCTCGAACTGCATGATTAGATTTCGGGCCGTATTTCGGCCAAATTAAGTATGCAAATAAGCTAATTAATATG
>JAMKCH010013841.1:0-42740 GCA_023653785.1 Ophioderma brevispina | reverse complement strand
ACCGAAAGTGGCACATTTGGTTATCAGAAAGTTTTTCTCATGCCCTCTGAAAATTAGGGGTAAGAGATTTGTTTGGATGTTATGAGCCGAAAATGTACTCCATTGGTTGCGACCAAAGAATTTACACAGTACTCTAGGGTGTTTACAAAATCACGTTTTTAGATCTCACATCAAAAAAAACAGGTTGAAATAGCGGCGAGAAACTTTACAGATAGGGGGTTTTGTTTGTGATGAAGGCCATTCTATCAAGATTTGAAAAAAAATTTATATAACTAATCGGGCCTCCCCCTTAAGCAAGTGTCAAGATTTGACCCCAATTTGACGCCAAATATGGGAAAAGATTTTAGGAGTGAAAAAATCAGCGGAAGGAAAAAAAGAGCACAAAGTTATCCACCTCTATTGTAAAAATATCGTAGTGCGTTTGTATTTTGAGACGCAAATATGATATCTTGTTTATATTTTTATGAAAAAAAAAATGTCTGAAAAGGGGAACACTTTGGTGGACCCAATAATTTCATCAACCGTCACAAATTGACCTACTATTCTACAAATATGATTAATATCAATCCTTAACCTTTTGAATATCAATTCATATGAAATAGTTAAAAATATTTTATTGAATGTAATGGCATATTATGGTCTTTACTTATACTCGCGCTTCTACATACTACAAAATTTGGTCTGTCGTACACACATAAAGGGAGCTGCAAAGCTCACGGTGCGGGAAACGGAATCAGACGACAGTCTCCAACTTCAAATCGGAAATATATAGTGGAGGGGCCTATGTTCCTCTCAGAATAGTGATTTTATGACGTTCATGTTAGATGTGGCAACCATTATAAATGTATTTACTGGGTCTGACTATTCAGAAAAACAGGTTGCCATTTTTTTTCCGTGACCTTTAGGACCCTGACATGAGGCAAAGGTCACAAAGGGTCATACACCGTTCCAAAGTTTATCGACCTTGGTATCAAAATGTGGCAAATTTCACAAGGAATATCTGAATATGATATTTAGTTGGGTACTTGGAGGCTTTTGGTTCTTGTTATATGCAAATTAAGCTAATAGAGGACAATAAGTGCATAAATTGCCTATTCAGACCCAGTCGGTGCGTCTGTCAAAAGCAAGAGTTAGGCTCATGTTTTGCACAATGTATAGTGAAACCCTACACAAACACCAGTATACCTTGCATAATGTCCCAGGATAAGAAAACCAAGTGTTCATGGAAAAAGTAGAGAGAAATGGTTGGATGCAGTCTATATCCATCGTCTTACAAGCCTTTTTGTAACACGGTTTGCAAAGGGGGGGGGGGGGGGGGGGAGGGGTGTTACCACCCCCGAGAATTGTTAAAAGCACCTGAGTGTTATTGGTTTGATACAGTGGATAGTTATGGTCCTCCTCTTCCATTGATACCATAATTAGTACCAAAATACCTAGTATGGGGTCGTTACAGTGACATTCATAAAAGTCATTGTGCCGACAAAAATGGCATTTTCATAGAAAATTGGCGGGAGGAAAATCCAATTTTGCACTAAAAATCTTAGGAATACAAATGCGGATTTTCACATGCGGTTGTTTAGCTCTAAATTTGATGGCCATTGACTAGTTTTGATATTACCTAAACGTAGAGTTTTTTAGGAGCCATACTGGGCACAATATTTTCAAAAATGTACCATAAACTATCTGTAGGTGGCAACCCTACCCTACCCTTGCCTTTGAAGGCATAACCCTAACCCCGGTGAAGGTGCTAAACCGACCTTCACATGTTTTCGCTAAAATGACAGAAAGGATGAGAGAGCGATTACCCACAAGCGTTTTAAATATAAACGAAATCTTTTGGCATTTTAAAGCTCACCGAGCAATTTCACTGGGACTGGGGGTGGTAACCACCCCCCTGCCTAAGAATGAGGGTTAAAACCAAATCTATGGAAAATGATTTGTTTTTAGACCGTGAACCCACATGATTCGCACTACATAAAAAAGGTAGTGTTAATATTATCTTTTCAGTCTAGCCACATGTTGTGATTTTTCAAATTATTCTTTCCATCCATTTATAAGGGATAATCTGTGGTCAACCACAGAAACACGAAAAAAGGGTATTTTCAAGATTTTGCACGTTACATACGTAAATTTTTGTAGCAAAACTACTAATCTTGAAAAAACAAAAACTTTGACCGGACTTGAACTTACATTAATGTACGATTTGGAATTTTCGAGTTTTTTAGCGTATTCGGTTCCGGGTTCGGTTCGGCCCATGTTTGTGGTAAGAGCTATAGTATAGCCTCAAAGACCACAGTTCTACTATTTTCTTGAGGGGTCAAATATGCCCATAAATGTAGATATTACACTTACCATACTTGTTTTAGGGGTGTCTTTTAGACCAATCAAATTACTTGTAATTGTTTACGGTACTTTTTTTAACTCCTTGTTTAGGGGTGCGGGACTTTGAAAATGTTGACTTTATTTGGTAAAAAGCACAACTCAAGCCCCCTAACATGGCCCTTTTTTTGAACATCTCTCACTAAAAAGTGGACTTTCTTCCTTGTCAAACTACTCTACACTTTGACCATTTTATGGACAACTCAACAAATGGTGAACCTTTGCCAGTTTGTGGGATGTGTGCGTGTGTGTGTGTGTGGGGTGGGGGGTACAAGGTGACCTGCTGCTGATATCGGGATACTCCCAATCTCCATACTGCCAGTACCCAAGTTCATGAACAAAACTCATAAGCTTCTAGGTGTAATGATTTTGGATTAGTCTGTAACAATTAGACCATACTTAGGGGCTATTGGCCCTGAATAATTGCACACACTCTAATACACTAGACCATGAAAATAATGACAATGTCAATGAAAACAGGTTCATCAGATAAAGAAAGCTAAATTGAGATAAACAGTGTTTTTTTCGAACACTTAAAGAATTTGTGAACGTATTGGTTAACAAGATATAACATCATCAAACTATGGACTAAGTGACAGTGACAATGTTTTCACATGTGGTGGGCCATTTTTTAAAAAAAAATTATCGGCAATTTTGTGTGGAACATTTGTTACTAACTGCAAACACAATTCAGGTACTTAACCATGCATTAATAGCAGCTATCATGGGGGTGTGACTCTAACTTGATCTGCTTTTAGGCCTATCCTACTATTCAGGTTCTATGGTTAAAAGATACATCATCAACATACAATGAAGAGAATCACAATTTTTGTCTTGCACTTTTTTACAAACTGTGTAACCTAATTTGGTTTACCAACCATGGTCCATTAATAACAGCTTATGTGATGCATGGTGTTGGGTATATATGAAGGGGGATTCTCAAACACAAATACCATACGGGGAACTTGCCAACAAGACATCATCTCATTTTAGTTTAGTCCTTTCTGATATATATCAATGACCCCTTTCTTTCATAGCCAATTTTTGGTATGGCAGTGGGTCGTTTTTCAATATTTTCCTCATCGGAAAACCATTTTTCTAAAAATTGTTGGAAAATGAGTCAATTTTCTCAATCACAAGTAAAATTGTCCACACTTGAAGGAAAAAAGGGCAAATAAATTTGCAATAAATTTGGGTGCCCAATTTTGCAATCTCGGGGGTAAAAGCTATGGGTCCCTTTTTTGGCCAAAAATGGTGTAGCTATGGGTAATAATTTCCTTTCTGGGCAACTTCCCACCAAACCAAACCTGAGCTCCCCCCCCCCCCCCGGTGTCAGGGTGGAACTAACTTGTCTTTGCTTTAGACGAGACTATCCAGGGTCTCTGTAGGGATCGAATAATGAAAACTCAATACATGTGACTGAGACTAAAATAATAGTATACATACTTTTGGTCTCTGACGTGCGAATCATGGTTATTTAACGGTACCGACAATTTGTTACATGGATTTGGTTTTATAGACCTACAATCGTTCCATTTCTCTTGCACATTTTAACAAAACAAGCTTGCTTTTACTTTACTTACCCATGGGTATTAGGCTAATGGCAAGGAATAATGGGGATTGTTAGGGTTCATTCTACATTTCAGCAGAGTAGAGTGTTTACAATGACTACATTGTGCAAGACTTGAGGCCTAACTCTTCCTTTGGACAAGTAATGGGCCTGCATAAAGGCAATTTTTATGCATATAGTGTCTCTAAATTAGGTTTATTTTGCATATTAACGAAAAACGAAAGGTCAAATACAAATAATATCAATACAAATATTCCTTGTGAAATTTGCCACATTTTGGTACCAAGGTCGAATACCCCTTTGACGATGTATGACATTTTTACCTTTGACCTTGTGTCAAGTTCACTAATGGTCAATTGAAAAAATGGCAACACTGATTTTCGGAATAGTCCTAACCCCAGTAGTATACGTTTTATAGTGGGTGGCCAACAATAAAATGTGGAAAGAGGAGGAACAAGGTTCAACAAAATGGAGGGGAGGACGGGCGGCAGGGCGTGGTGAGTAGCTAACATGACCTTCACACCCAAATTTTACATAGGCCACTCCACTACTAGGTTGAGGCAAGCTGTCACCGTAACGTAGACTTTTTTACAACACACCTGCAAGCAGCGTCAGTTTAGGTTCATTCCTGGGCCAAACGTGAAAAAGAGAAAGAAGGAAAAACAAGGAAATCAATGCAAGGAAAGAAGAATGAACGAAGGCGGAATGAAATAAGGAAAGAAAAAGAAGGAAGAAAAGCAGTAAGAACGAAGGACACTTACGTCAGGCCTTCACACTCATTACAGGTAAGGAAGGACAGCATTGCCTGAAGACTTCCTGCCTTCCCTCCGGCAGTCCCTACCGAATTCCTTCCTTACCTCTCCTTAACCCTCGCCTTGCCCTCCGTCCCTCCCTTCCTGTCTGTCCCTCCCTCCCTCCCCTCCCTCCTTCCTTCCCTCTCTCCTTCCGTCCCTC
This sequence comes from Ophioderma brevispina, assembly GCA_023653785.1. Taxonomy (NCBI): domain Eukaryota; kingdom Metazoa; phylum Echinodermata; class Ophiuroidea; order Amphilepidida; family Ophiodermatidae; genus Ophioderma; species Ophioderma brevispina. Next base: position 37,837 of record JAMKCH010013841.1, on the reverse strand, counting down.
CCTCCCCTCAGTCCGGCCATCCCTCCATCCTTCCATCCCTCCTGCCGGCCGGCCGGCCGGCCGGCCCGCCCCCCGGCCCCCAGCCGGCGCCCGCCGCCCTGCGTGCCCGCCGCGCCCCACGCCAGCAGCCCGCTTTTCTCCCCCTCCCCTTTCTTTTTGCTCCCCTCTTTGCCTTGGTTTTTCTCGCGCGCTCCCCCTGCTTTTCCCGCCGCTTTTTCTTTGGTTTCTTTTGGACTTTTGGTTCACTCCCCGGTGTCCCTTTTCCCTCCCCTTCTCCCCCTGTCATTTGGTGGGCCACTTTCAGTAATACGGACCCATGCACATGGTACAATGCATGCAAGAGACCGTCGAATGCTAAGTATCGCCGGCCAATCATACTATATTTTAATGTGTTTCGGTAAAATGACACAGTTTTCTGGAACCCAAATCCAAATGACACGAAAAGAAAACAAAAAAAAAAAAAAAAAGAAAAAAAAAAAAAAAAAAAAAAACAAAAAAAAACAAAAAAAAACAAAAAAAAAAAAACAAAAACCCCCCACCCCCCCCCCCCTTCCCCCAACCCCCCCCCCCCACCCCACACCCTCCCCCCCAAACCCCCCCCACACCCCAACCCAAAAAGACAAATCACCTCCTCTAAAAGCTGGATTATACCTTGAACAACCAATACAAACGTTTTTTGAGAAGAATTATTTAACAATTTATGTTGTTAATAACTATGAGTTTTTGACTCAGTGTTTAAGATTCTTGAAATGCTAAAAGAATGATATATTTGTCTTTAGTCAAATTTACCTTGTTTTTCGGCCTTAAAAAATGATAAAATTTAATTAGCAGCCTTTTTCGCGCAAGTAGAGGGTTGCGCGAACGAACATGTGCTACCGAGCTCACTGTGTTACACTCTGCAAACTGTTGGTTAAAATTTTAACAACTTTTACAAATGGGCAGCACAAAAATGATAATTTAGCAAGTGGTTAGGTACAGTTTTAAAACTTGACCAAAATCGTCCAAATAAGTATGCTAAAAAAATAATTTTTTTTTTACATTGCCCCACACAAATGATACCAATTTACCGCAACGTGGGCTGTTAAGTTGGTTAAAATTAGTGACCGTTGAGAGTGGATGATCACCCAACGAAGACGGGTTTGAAAACCCTATATTATTATAAGTTAAGAATGCGGTGACTAACGTGCATGGTGCATCACATATAATAATTATGAGTAAAAAGTAAATGTAATCAAAAGGTCAACATACTAGATTTTTTCTATATCTAATAATACGTTTCCTAACTCTTTTTACAATAGGTTTTTTGTTATTATAACAAAAACACAGATAGAAACACACATGGATTGGGAGCTCAGCGAAGACTGGTGTTCTTCACTTCATAAAAATGTCAAACACAATAAATCGATATTTATAGTTATTGATGACTTAATAAATTTTTTATCGAACTAACAAAATGATTATTGAAAAGTTGCGCATTTACAATTGTTCAAATCATACACGTAGGGTGTGAGTGGCGTGGATGGGGGGCTGGAGCGGGCTGTAGGTGTGATGGGTTTGGGGTGGGGGTATGGGTTAAAATCATGTAGTTTCCTATGGGGGGCCATATTTCCACACAACGCACGTTTGCATCAAACATCAATGTGGTTGGAGCAATGCAGAGCCAAACTTCAGATTATGGGTTTTGGGTTACCCGTTCTTCACTGCGGTTTTATTAGAAAACATTTTACAATTTTGAAAAATCGGGGAAAAAAAAACCTACCTTTAAAGATAACGCTTTTTTACTGTTAGTGGTTCGGGATGGAGTTTGGAAAAATAGTATAGATATGTTTACAAATAATATGAGAATGGGAAGGGACCAACAAGTCCCTGTCTACTGGCCTGCAGTCATAGCTACGCCCCTGCGATTGGCGCACTGTAAAGTATCGTGTCAATCTTAAACCAAAGTCACCCGCTCTTATTTTTTCGTACAACTTATAACCAGAGAGCCCTAATCAACTCGTCCTTATGTTTTTCTTCTTTTTTTTTACGGACTAATGACCCTTATGTTATTTTCGGAGTGATGACCCCTTATGTTATTTTTTCGAGTGGATGACCCTTATGTTATTGTTTCGGAGTACTGACCCTTAACTGTTTTTTCGGAGTGATGACCCTTATTTTATTTTCGGAGTAATGACCCTTATTTATTTTTCGAGTAATGACCCTTATGTTATTTTCGGAGTAATGACCCTTCTGTTCCTTTTTCGGAGTGATGACCCTTATGTTGTTTTCGGTGTAATGACCCTTATTTATTTTTCGGAGTGATGACCCCTATGTATTTTCGGAGTGATGACCCTATTTTATTTTCGGAGTAATGACCCTTTGGTTTTTTCGGAGTGGATGACCCTTAGATGTTGTTATTTTTCGGAGTAATGACCTTAGTTATTTTTCGTAATAATGAACCCTTCTTTTATTTTCGGAGTGATGACCCTTATGTTATTTGTCGGAGGAATGACCCTTATGTTATTTTCCGGAGTGAGACCCGTCGGAAATAATGAAGCGTCATAATATTTTCGGAATAATGTCTCTTCGGAAAAGCGACTTGTGGTTTTTTCGGAGTAATGACCCTATGTTATTTTCGGAATAATGACCCTTTTTTTTTCGGAATAATTACCCTTCGGAAATTATTACCCTTATGTAATTTCGGAAAATGACCCTTTCGGAATAATGACGCCTATCGGAATAATGCCTGAGACCCCAGATTTCCATGCCCAAACAAGTTAACTCTCTACTCCCCCTCCCCCCTCCCCCTTTTGGGCCGCATGACAATTACCCAAACTAAAAACTAGACGACGAGGGGGGGGGGGCGGGCATGTCTTGGGGCATGGCTGTAAAGGTTAAAGAGCACTTTAAAGATTCATAATTATTGAAATTATTTTGTACTTAGATTTCTTCACATGTTGCATTGAATACATACAAGAATATCAATCCACATTTTAATTACATACGTACCCCTACCCGTAACGATGCGGCCCGTAGTGCGCAGTGGGGGGGGGGCAAGACTAACGCGATTTCCCGATTATTGTACTTGCATTAGGGAATTATTAAATGTACGAGGGGTGGGGGTCCTAGGGGGCGGAGCTCCCGTAAGGTCTTTTGGTTTTTTGCCATTTTAGAAAGCTCAAATGAAGTGGGTTTTCAGAGCAACAATGTCCCATCTTCTCTCCCTTCCCTCCTCTTTCTCTCTCTCTTCTTCCCACCTTTCTCTTCCTCTCCTTTGCCCATTCTTTTTTTCTTCTTCCCTATTTTCCCCCTCTTTTTCCTCTTTCTTTCCCCTTACTCTTCTTTTCTTCCGTCTTTTTCCTCTTTCTCCTTTTTTTGTCTTCTTTTTCTTGTCCCATTTTGGCTCTCCTTCTCGATTTATTGTTTGTGGGGGGGGTGGGGGGGCAGCTTTTGCGGGTCCCTGCCCCCTCCTCCATGTGGCTACGCCACGACGCCAATGGTAGCGCGGCGTAAAAAAATGGGTAATTTTTAGCGACTTTTAATTTGAAGAAACACACAAAGGGGGGAGGCCAACTGTTAATTGGGAGGAGCTAGGACCAGGTCAAACATCATCGTTTTACCCCTCACTACAGAAGGGTAACGCGTAGAATAGGCATAACACGTAAGGGCGAGTAACTGGGGGCAGCAAAGTGTGTAAATTCAGGTTGGCCTACCGGAAAGTAATGGGAGAGAAGTCGAAGGGTAGTGAAAAGTATAGTAGTATAGGTGGTTTGAAGGAGGAAAAGGGGGGTAGAATTTCATGAGCAGAGAGGAGAGTGGTACGAAAGTTGGATACGTGGAAGGAATAAGAGCATAACGTAACTAGTAGATGGAAGACAAAAAGAGGACCGGGGGGAGGGGGATAAAGGAGGAAGAGTTGGAGAAACAGGAGGGGGCTTAAGAGGTAAGGAAGTCGAAATGGGATAGAGGGTAGGGGCGGAGGTAAGGAGGTGGACTGGGAAAAGGAACTCCTTTTAAAGATAACGCTTTTTTTACTGTGAGTGGATCGGAGTGGAGTTTGGATAGGGTTAGGGATATGTTTACAAATGAGAATGGGAAGGGACCAAAAGTCCCTGTCTACTGGCCTGCAACGCAACTACGCCCCTGCGATTGCGCATTGGGGTTGGTCTGTAAAGTATCGTGTCAATCCTAAACAAAGTCACTCCGCTCTATTTCGTACAACTTATAACCAGATCCATAATCAATCTTCCTTATGTTTTCTCTTTTTACGGAATAATGACCCTTATGTTATTTTCGGAGTTATGACCCTTATGTTAGTTTCGGAGTGATACCCTTAATGTTATTTTACGGAGTATTACCCTTATGTTATTTTCGGAGTGATGACCCTTATTTTATTTTCGGATATGACCCTATTTTATTTTCGAGTAATGACCCTATGTTATTTTCGGAGTAATTGACCCTTATGTTATTTTCGGAGTTGATGCCTTATTTTATTTTCGGAGTAATGACCCTTATTTATTTTTTCGGAGTGATGACCCTTATGTTATTTTCGGTAGTGTGACCCTTATTTTATTTTCGGAGTACTGACCTTAGTTTATGTTTCGAGTGATGACCCTTATTTTAATTTCGGAGTAATGACCCTATGTTTATTTCGGAATAATGACCGCTTATTTTATTTTCGGAGTTGTGACCCTATGTGATTTTTCGGAGAAATGACCCTATGTTATTTTCGGAGTGTTGACCCTTCGGAATAAGATCGTCCTTTTTTCGGAATAATGACTCTTCGGAAAACGACCCTTGTGTTATTTTCGAGTAATGACCCTTATTTTATTTTCGAATAATGACCCTTATGTTTTTTTCGGAATAATGACCCTTCGGAATATTGAACCTTATGTAAATTTCGGAATAACCTTCGGAATAATGACCCTTCGGAATATTGCGGAGACCCCAGATTTCCATGCCCAAAAAGTTGCCCCCCTCCCCGTGGGCTCATGAAAAATTACCCAAACTGAAAACTGAGACACGAGCCATGTCTTGCATCTTAAAGTTAAAGAGCACTCGTTAAGTTATCAGAATTATTGAAATTATTTTGTAATTTAGATATTCTTCCCATTTGCATTGATACTAAAGACTATCAAGCCACATTTTAATTCATTACTGTACCTCTACCTGTACCATGCGCCCCGTAGTGCGCATGGGGGGGGGGCAAGATAAAGAGATTCCCGATTATTGTACTTGCATGACGGATGATTAATGTACGAGGGTTGGGGTCCTTAGGGGGCGGAGCTCCCGTAAGGTCTTGGGTTTTGGCATTTTAGAGCTAAAAATGAGTGTTTCAGAGCACTAATTCCCATCTTCTCCCTTCCTCTTTCTCTTCTTCCCACCTTTCTCTTCTCTCTTTCCCATGCTCTTCTTCCTCCTACATTTCCCTCTTTTTCTCTCTTCTTTCCCCTTACTCTTCTCCGTCTTTTTTTCTCTTTCTCTTTTTGTATTCCTTTTTTCTTTCCCATTTTGGCTCTCCTCTCGATTTATTGTGTGTGGGTGGGGGCAGCTTGCCCCTGCCCCTCCTCCAGTGGCTACGCCAATGACGCCAATGGTAGTGCGGCGTAAAAAAATGGGTAATTTTAGCGACTTTTTAATTTGAACCACAAAGGGGGGGCCCTTTTATAGTAGAGCTAGGACGCAGGTCAAACACAATCGTTTACCCCTCACTACAGAAAAGGTTTGACACTTTGAGTTAGTATGGACCCTATATCACGCATTATTTAGTACTCTCCAAATGTGGTGTCACTTTTTCAATGGGGCCAATTAACGTTTTACACATGGGTCAAACTATTAAAATGCTCCAATCATGTTGAAATTATGCCCTATTGTCGTTCTATTCATAATGGATTCCAAAGATGTATAGTTGTACCATCTATGACCAATTGGTTTGGAGTTATAGGGTAAACATGCTAAAAGGTAAAAAAGGTCAATTTCTATTTGTACAGGGGTCAAAATCGGAAGTTGATCCAATTTTGTTGAAATTGAGAGAGTTGATCATCTAGCTTATGAGTCAAAATAAGGAAGAGTTTGTACCATCGGCAATGCATAGTTTACCATGTTATGGGAGCAAATAGGTCATAGGTCATCAAACCCAATTGTTTGACCTTCCTTTGACCCAGTATCTCCGTAAGTACGCATTTAACATAATACAAACTATCCCTTTAGGGGTCCTCTTACCTCAGGCAATAACTTGCCAAGCATTAAAAATATGATCAGATTAACTTTTTAATGTTGACCCCTGTACAAATCGAGAGTTGACCTTTTTTAACCATTTAGACCTTATAACTCCAAAACCCATGGGCGTCGGTGGTACAACTATACATTTTGGCTCCTTATGATTGATATGGACAATATGGGCATAAATTTAAACATGATTGGGGTCATTTTAAAGTTTGACCCCTGTGTACACTAAATTGGCCCCTATTGAAAAAGTGATACAGAATTGAGAGTACTACCTACCTATCATAGATGTCGAGGGTCCATACTAATACCAAAGGTTTCAAACCTTTTCTGTAGTGAGAGGTAACGAACCCTTAAAGTAAGGCCCCTATGAATTCTGCTCCTCCTCGATTGGGTCATTTTTACTTCTTCATGGGAACCGGCAGTAGTTAGTGCAGTTTTGATTATTTAAAGATCCTTCAGCAGCTTTTTACCCTTGCCATTAGGCCCTACAAAAAATACACGGTAGAAGTTGCTATTCCCACCACGCGACGTGCGGGGTGCCGTGTAAATTCAGGTTATTTTAGTTTGTTTGCTTTTTCCATGCATACCATGGGGGGGGGGGGGGGTCGGGTTTGTGTTTGCATGGTCACTTAAGCATATACTTATGCTTTTAGATCATTTAAAGACCTTCCGCAGCATTTAACTTTGGCGGCTGAGGGTCTTTAACCAAACCAGCCTTACGCAGAATTATTTGGGGGGTGCGGGACTTTCGAAGAAAGTGGACGTTTTTTTTTGTTTTTGCTAAAAGTGGACCTACCCCCCTAAAATGGTGCCTTTTTGGCTTTTTGAGCAATTTCATCACCAAAAACTTGGCTTTCTTTGTCAAAATTTCTCTAAATTTTGGACCTTAATTATATCCAAAAAATTAACAGGCAGCAAAAGTGGACCGTTTGCCCCTTTTTGGGTGCAATTTGCCAAAAACACCCCCCCCTGCGCTACGAGCTAACGGGCCTGTCTTTAACATAAGTTTACTTAAGTCCCCTATAACATGGAAACAAATAGTTTCACTTTAAGGGGCATTTTTGACCCCCCCCCCCACCCCATGAAAATGAAAGGAGTAACATTAAAAGCTGTTATATCCCAGAGTGAAATCCAAATGGTCATAGCTCTGTGCATACAATGTCATAACTGAGCAAATACACTGTTATAACAGCACTTAAAAAATGCACTTTTTTCCCTATATTACCCAATTTTGCTCAAATTCAAACATTTTGACAGTGTCTTTCTTTGGAAGAAGGAAAGGAATATGAATTTTCTATTTGTGACCTAACCCTTAGTTATCACAAAAAATTATCCCTTAGGAGAGGTTAGAGCACATCCAAGTGTATGGTGAACTCCCTTCCTGTTTATTGGGCATGACAACCTTATGATTCATTCATAATTGTAATAGTGCGCACTATTGTGAAATCAGTTTTTTTTGACAATTATCTTAAACCTTTGACTTTGGATAAAAAATGTATTCCTGCCCCCCCAATAATGTGGCCATTCCGCACATTTGGAGTGGTCTCTCAACCTCCTAGTCCAACGGTTCTGTAGAACAGTCAGTAGTAAGTACTCGATCAAAAGGGGCGTTGCCCCCCCAAAAAGGGTCGTGGCCATTTCAGCATTTTTCGGCGTCAGTGGGAATTCTGTTCCAACCAAATTGTTCCCTGGACCTCATTTTTTTTAGTGGATTTCCGACGAGTTTAGCTCTGGACAATATTGCCTACAAAAACCACCATGAGCTACTAGAGTAATAATCAATTATGGCCTTCGTGGAAGCTGAAGTCATGCCTTTACTTGACCGCACTTCAGTGGATTAGCCCAGCTTTCCCCAGGCTCGGCTAGCCTAGCCTAAACACAGTGAAACTGGAGTTTGGACCTAGGGATCCGCATTCATTTACAGGGGCTGGGGAGGGGGCTGGAAAAATATAGGATTTGTGTAACTTGTCATGTTTGCCTTAGCTCAGAGGTTATGAATTGTGTTTATGAAGAGCCAAAATGCAAATGGGCAAATGGTGCGCACGCAGGCGGAGTGCCATCTCTCTGTCATGTCGTTTTGGGCCAGACTCCCTCATATCTGTTGCTGTGTGGGTTCGCCACTCCTCCGCACAGCGAGTCTGTTTCGCATTCCCAGCATATTGCCTGTTACCCCATTTGTACTCTGGGTGGAGAGAGGCAAGCGAGTTAAAGTGCTTTGCGCCCACGTGCACAACACATATGGCGACGCAGGGGGGTGCTCGAACCCCCAACTTATGCTTATGAGGCGAAGGCTGAATACCCCTGCCCACATGCTTTAGAAGAGCAGGGAGTTATGAAAAATTGCTAATTGCGCAATTACGGACTACTGTATCGTCATATGAACAATGAATCTGTGTTTAAGTGGTATGGGCCATGGGGAGTTTTTCTGAAGATACACATTTCTCTAAATGTCACATTTATGGTTGTAAAACATTTACCGAGAACATTTCGAAGGCCAAGGGTTATTTGGTAAAAAGTTGTTAGATTGTTAGTACTGAACAATGTTTTGTTTTGTCGTTAGTCACCATTCCTCGGGTCTGATATACTACATAGATGAGCATTCTAAATAAACAAAAACAAACAAAAACCTGTTTAAAAAAAATGGGTGAATGCACTTCTGGAAAGTCCTTGTCTCTTTGTAAAAATATCCGAATAAATACTAATAGGCTTAAAGAGAAATGAGGAGATTTCCAGAAAGGCAGCGCCCCCAATTTTTGTCGAACCCGGGTTTTTTGCCTATTTGGAATGCTTTCCCATGTATTATACCACAAATGAAGTGATAAGCCGGAATAGCCGTCTTTCGGTATAAGATGATGATTTAGTAATTTCAGGCGTGCACGACAGGAAAGTCAAAGCAACTGTGTTCTATGGGGACAATTTACGATAGTCAGGCAAATTCAAAATCAGGTTTGCTGTTGTTCTTTTGTAATTGTTGTCCAATAAACCTTCGGAACGTTCTGGTAGGTGGTATACAATCGATTCCTGTGCCAATTTGAGAAAAATTTGTATCTAAAAAAAATCTCCTCCTGTCACTTTAGAATACAAGAATTTTAGCCAAAATGGATCCTGAAAGGGGGACAAAACGATATACTTCTTATCAGCCTCAGTACGTCCTTACCAAAAATGCATGATAGAATTTCTGGAATGGTAGCTATAAACAGGTAGGGGACATTTAAGGATTACACAGGGGATCAAAATTTTAAAATGATCCGTAATGTTGAAAAGTATGCCACATCATTTGTCCAACACTAAGGATTCCAAAAAAAGGTATATTATGTACATCTACAACCCACAGTTTTGGAGTTAAGGTTAAAAACAGCAAAAAACAGTCAAAATGTTAAATTTCTGTTGTAAGGGGTCAAATTTTAAAGTTGACCGATTCGAATGGCAAATGGTGCAAAATTTTGGTGGAGGTCATAGGATTCAATAAGGAATAGTTTTGAGGTCTCAATGTTTAGTTACCAAATAGGGGGAAACAAAGCTGTCTTCTTCAAATTCGTGAAATGAAGTGTTGCAAATTAAAATAATGGTTATGACTATTTACCTACACACATACTGCCAACTCTGGGGACTAATGCCCAGCAGGCCAAACGGCATCGCCGAATCAGTGGAGTACCGAGGCAGTCAATCAAGAGGGGGCAAATTTCCAAGTCGTCACACCAGAGGGGGCAAATTTGTAAAAAGTCGTCCTGGTGATTGCTCCAATTAAGTCTGAATTTGACAACGCGTGCGAAAATTAATTTCGCCCAATTGGCCTGAAATTGGTTGAAATTCAAGTTTTTCTTGAAATGCATATTTTGGTCCATATCGTCCCACTTTTCGAGCCAGAGGGGGCAACTTGCACCCCCCCCCCGCCCCCCATGGTCGGTATGCCACTGGCGAATGGCAAACCGCCACTAATCCTACTCGCCAACTAATGCTGCATGGGCCTTTACCATTGTAGATGGTTTACAGAAAAGACACTATTTCCAAACAGCACACATCGGCAGTTGAGTTCCCAAAGGTATAAATGCCCAGCCAGCACTTATCGGCCGTCAAATGATGGAGGGCAAAATTACCCAGCCGGCACCAATCGGGCTACAGGCCCGAAAAATGGATTTTTTTGAGGGGCAATTGTTTTTTTAAAAGGGGGGTTTTATCCCAAATTCGCACCAGGCCCATGCACTGCAACTCTATGGTGTATCTTGAAGGCCTGGAAAAATGGGCAGTTCATGAAGATCCATGCATGGCAACTTTTGGGTCAACAATAAAGAAATTTACATAAGATGGAAGGGAAGTATTCTTTTTTGGAGGGAAAATTGTGACATCTTGCTGTGAAATTTATATTTTTACAGCCCTAGTTAGTAGTGCTGGCTGATTAAATGCCTCCTGGCAGTTATTTATTTATTTATTTAATATCTTTATACAGGTAGCCCGACTGACAGCATCAGCTGTTTTTACACAGGGCCCTGTTTTACTTATATGCATGATAAAACACTAAAATTACCAAAATACAAGATAAACATGGTAATTAAATACATAACCGAATTGGAAAAGTAATTGGAAAACAAAATTCATGAAACTTATAAAACACCTGAATATTGAATAGTATAAAAAGTTAAAAAAATGAACAACTTAATATTTACAGTGATCAGCATGATACAAAGTAAAAAGTCAACACATAAAATCATACAAACATGATGGAGTCTGATAAGGGACGTAAGGCTCCTGGGTACCCCTAAATGCCTGAGGAACCTTGAAAAGGTCCGAAAGCTGATAAGAGCTGCTAGGTGCTTTTCTCATTAGGGAGGACTTAACTTACTACTGACTAAATGACTAACTATAACTTAAATAAGAAACTAATTAAAGGGATTAGCAGCGGATAAGGCGAGAGATAAAAAAAATGTGGAAATGCTTAAACTTTTAAATCAGGGGATAAGTGTGACAATACAATAATGCCTCTAACCTTAACTGCCTTTTGGTTTCGAGCCTATCTCCAGCAGAGGAAGGAAGGGTAAAGGGATAAGAACTAAAGAAACTTTGACATCCGTGGCGGGATTCGAACCCGGGACAACTGGCGTAAAGCACGGGGGGAGGGGGGGGGGATATATCCCACCCCAATATTTCGATGGGGGGTGGTCAATACGATATCCCCCAATGTTGATGGCCCATTCATGTGTTTTTGACCCAAATAACCTCATATTTACCATAATAGTTTTAAAATGGTCAATTAGCGCGATTCGCGCGCATTTTGTTTAATTAAATTATATTTAATGATTTAGCTTCTAAATGCACATTTTAGCGCGCTTCGTGCGCCACATGTGCTAGCAATGGATTTTTCCGCAAACCCCATTTCATTCATAAATTCCCAAATCATCACCCCAATGTCAAAAAGAAAGTTACGTCACTGAACCCGGGGCCTCGGGCCCACCATTCCATATGACCAGCTGGAAGCCACGAGGGAGAGATGGTTACGGCCAGCGAGTTTCGTGCCCATATGAGTGTTGGTGCGATGGACATTCATCGCATCTTTGGATTGTGGGGTACACCAGTACAGAATAAACCAAGATCAAATAATGTTGTGTGTGATTGTCAAACTGTACACAATATCACAATGAAAAAGTGATATTTCACCAGGAAAGGGTATTTTGCAGCTCAACAGTTCGGAATTTTGATTACACCTACTATCAAAATTACAGAATCAGATAAAAAAGTAATGCCTGTTCTTAATACACGGGATTTCAAGCCACCACTTGCAGGTTAAGTTCGCATATCGTGCCAGAACACACAAATTTATGAATTTTGGATATTTTTTCGTGTTTCGGCTTGTAAATCGCTGCTAATCCCTTTAACTAATTAACTACGGCATTCACAACTCAAAATAATAATAAAAAAGGGAGGGACAACAGATTTTTTGAGTGCTTGCTGGGTGTGCATGTTTGTAGTGTGGGGCATAGGCTCTAAACAGTAACAGTTTTTAGGCAGTGGAAATTAGGAAGCACGGGTTGACGACCTGTTTGGCAAAATTTAAATCAAACACCTTCTAACTTCTAAGCCTGACAATGTATGGAGTGTCATAAATACTCTTGGTGGGGTTGGCCCATATGGTGGGGAGCCAAAAATAATAAATATATCCCAAAAAGCGGATCAAAAAATTTCCACGCCGGTATTAATGGGATCAAAATTTTTAAGGATTTCTTCTCCATTCAAAACAAACTTAACCAAAGTGTTCATTTTATTATCCAATTTTAATTTTGGAAACAAATCAACTTTTCCATTAGAAAATGTGTTGTGAATACACTTGTGGCCACCCTACTACATCTTTTAGTCCCGAAAACAAATTCATACTATTTTCAAACCCTAGTTTTCACCTGTGAGAATGCATCAGCTATGTAATCTTAATGTAACAAATTGTTTTATATCTTTGCCTAGAACACAACGGGTTGCGAGCTTCCGCCGCTTCGCTCATGAGGGGACACCGCCAAGCCGCACGCACCCCGGGGCCATCCACATCAGCTTTCCTAATATGTTCCCCAATTTCACATTTGATTGCAGTAGGGGTATTTTTTGTAAATATTTCCCCCCCCTCCAACAATTTTTTTTTTAAATTGCAAGATTTTACAGAAATTGGAAATACCTGCACACGAATACTTACAAATGATTATTTAACAAAATAACCTCTCATGTCAAATACCATGACCTAACATTTGTTTTTTAAATATGCCTTACCCAAACCAAAAAATACTTGATATTTCTTGCGAACTGACTACAAATTTAAAATGGTTCTATCAATTCTGCATAAGAAATATATTTACAAAGCGAATATTGCAAGGGTCTGCGCTTTGTGTGAGGACATACCACCACAACCCAGCCCTGGACCACTTGCTTGTCCGCCATGACTGCTCATTGTTCACTTTTTAACCTGGTCAGGGCCCCAAAAGGTGTGCTCGGCGCGAATCGCATTCCACTCTGCCATCGAGTCTGGACCCCCCCCGCCCTGTCAGCCCCCTATAGGGATTCGTACATGTCCTCTGCAATTTGCTGCTTTTGGGGATCACAAACTTTTAAAAAAAAGGGGGATTTTTTTTTTTTTTTTTTTTTTTTTTTAAAAAGTGTATTTTATTGAACAAATTTAAAGTTGATGTCCGAAGCTCCATCTTTTCCAATCCCCACCAAAGTATTTTATGAACACTCCCTAGGCTAAATGAGAAAAATAGGTTTTCCACTTCTTCTTCTTTTGCCATGTTTGGTTTGACCCATGGCATATGGTACACTACCCACAGTCTGTCAGTACATCGACAAAGTTATTGCTCACACAACATCCTTTATGCCTAATCGTTCTATTACTTACATAATATCTTAATTGACATCCAACCGAACATACCAAGAACATTCAACAGGCACCAATACAATTAACAAGCAGTCCAGTTATTTCGCCTTGGGCTCTAGGCTCTCTATCGACATGCAAGTTCAAGGTCAGCTAGCCTAGTTAGCGCTAGCCCGGGCGCTAGCCGGCCCCATTCTGCAACGACTCACATGCTCATGTCAAGGCCAAGTCCGACTGCTATTCAGGTTTGCAGGATGTTTTCCTGTGTGAAAACAATCGCAACTGCAGTCCGATTTGTGGACGGTCCGTCAAAATACGTTTCCACAGTGAAATTCCTGTTTGTTTCGGGGCGGAAACATCTGACTCACAACACCGCGCTAAAATCTGTCTCCATAAGCCCCCGCCCACTTCCCATAAAAGGCTGAACAAGCTCCCCTCCCCTAGGATCACATCGCACTAGACGCTTAACTAGACGCGCAAAATAATACGCACAAAAAGTTGGCTTCACATTTGGCTGTCACCGGTTTCCTCTCCCTAATGTATAGACTCCCTGATGTGATTACAAAATTGTATTAGGATGCGACGCGACAAGACACATGAAACGAGGCCAAAAACTACAACCAACATTCTAATCTCGCGGTGAACTGTTGCATGCTTCACTCGCCCTAAGGAAGATCTCCTACGCTCTGACTGCGATTGCGTAAGTGGCAGCAGCAAACTGACACGCATTACGCAGAATGCCTTTTCTCTTCAAATTATCCTCTATAACCCTTAAAGCAGTAAGCGGACTTTAGGGATAAGCTGGATAATAGTAAAAGCGTTTCAAGGCCATCCTGTTGCAAATATTCAGAAATACTCTAATTTTTCAAAATTATTCTTTCGGCTTATCTTCAACTAAGAAACTTTCATTTCATCCCTATGCAATACTTCAATGTTCGCTTATATAAGACTTAAATGTCCACACGCCTATAGCTCTTGTAAAATTCAACCCATTTTGCTCTAAGAAAGTGTAAAAGAGAAATTGAAGATTCGCAAGAATGTATACTGTGGATTACTACATAATGAGACGAACAATTTGAGACCCACTTCACACGTATTGCTTGCCTTTCAAGAGGAGGTAAGTGTTCTTCCCACACTGCATTTCTTCCAATACATTTTTTCAGAGTGGTTGTCACATGAATTTATAGTGACAAAAAGTACCTAAATGAACAGGACACTCATCCGATCTTGTAAATGTATACGTAATAATCCTGTTTCTAAAGTTGAAAAAAGTAAATTGGGCGTAAATTGTGAAACCATGTTTGAAAATTCTCCAGACTAGAAAAATAATCGAAAGTCCATTGTGGAAACTGGGAAGTGCGACCGTAGCGATTGCGTTGTTCACGTATATTCGTGTTTGTGGAGCACCCCGAATTACCCGATAAAACTGTTCATTTTTCCTCCGCTATTTTCTATAGGTTCAGACGCCCAATTAAGACACTTGTCAAAACACAGTAGCGGCCCTCTGATGCAACAACTCCATAGAACCTCTTTGTGTTTCCCGAGAATTTTGAGATTTAGTGTCATTACACACATTCTCTATGACGGACTGATAACGTTAAAATCTCTCCCGTCAGTACCAATTTAATGATCATATCTTTTCGCAGTCTGTGACATGCAGACTACACCTTGGGAATACTAGGACTGCGGCTGTACTTTCTTCTTACCTTTCAAGCCCAGGATGACCGTGAACGTTTGTAACCGGGGTTATAGCTGTTGAACTATTGTCCGTAGAAAAGTCAAACTATACATTTTTAATCCTTGGGGCATGGCAACCACTTTTATTTCCGACCCTTTCCTACCAATGGCGACTTTGATATGGTTATAATATGCCTGTTTATAGAATAAACAATATAAACTTGTTTTTAATTTGGGGGGGGCCCAATTTGCCCAGGGCCAAAGTCATTAATAACACAATAAAGCATACACTGAAAAAACATGTATGCCTTGAAATTTCACTTTTAAGTTAAAAAAATTAAATTATACAAATTAGCTTGATAACAAAACAATTCCCACTTTATTAAAACCTTTATGAAGGTTTATACCAGTGATCCCTATTTTACATTCTTTAAAAAGTAACCTATCTAAAGATGTAGCTCACGCAGTTGTAGATCATTAAAAAGATGCTACATTCAGCATCAATAAAATATGTTGTGGTGTGTGGGTGGTTGTTGTTGTGCGTGCGTGCCGTACGTGCGCCAAACTGATCCATTGAAATATAGTGGCGCATCACTGAATCAGGACATTTGCTGTGTAGATCCTTTTTGAGGCAGGTATCTTTTTAACCTTTAAGAAACAGATCCACAATGTACAAATGGATAATTTCAGCAAAGAAGTTGAATGGCTAATGTCTTGGACCCAAACCTCTCCTATGAAGATTTCTAACGGGATTCTATATCTTCAACTTCAATTAATTGCATTAGAAATCAATTCCACAACCACGCATCCTAACAGAGTTTTATGGGGGAGTTGGATGAACGAAAGGCTAAAAAGGCCGATAAATGTCATTGCTGATTTTCTATCTGAGAACGGGTAATTTATAAAGGCATATAAATTTCATATAACTGATATTTTTTTACTATAAACCCCGGGGATATAACATCTTCTTATATTACTACTCGGGCCCTATTTCTAATGTCAGGTGAAGAGTATAAATTTTATGCATTTACACAATTTCAAACAGGGCCTAGTTAGAAATTGATGGGTGTACAACATACACGTATCCTGCACATACTATGCGCAGGATTTTATTGTGCTAATGTATAATACACACCCACTACCCCTACACTGTCAAATTGAACCTGTCAATATACCAAGATATATTCCTTCCTACTGGCATGGTAACATATTGGGTTGGGCTTGCACAGACGAATAATATAGGCTAACTACCAAACCTTCCCAAAGAACAACCCAACAAGCAGAGAATGCAAATAACCACTTACAGAAAGAATCTTAATGGCCGTGTGAATGACCTGGAGGCCAAGCAGAAATCCATTGACCGTCAGTGAAAGGACTCTACGCGGCCAGCGCGAATATCGCATCGCACTCATACTTGAAATAAGTACCGATTTTATTCATATTAATTTAATTCGAATTTTCCCGATCATTCATAACTTTACAACTCCTCAGACCAAATTGGAATCCTTTTTCAAGTCATCAAAAACCAAGTCCACTACTAAATCTACGCTAATTGAAATATTACAATTAGATAGAAATTGACAAGTACCTGAAATCCTGTTTCACCTCGCATGTTCTGCAACCACAGTGCAACAACACAACGACGCGTGCACCCAAATGCCTTGCTCACCAAGCACCTAACCCACTACCAAATAACTCATTCACCTTTTGAGATCATATTAACAAGAACCATGTTGGTTGCTGGGCACCAATGTATGCACCGCGAAATGGCAGAATTCTTTAAAACATCCTAAAAAATATCCAAAGAATTGACGAGATAATACATTTTCCAAGCAAAAAATTGCTTGTGTAAGTGACTTGAACTGAAAACTGATTATGGTATAAATGTGGTAATTGCGTACGTGTTGATTCAATATCACTTATTCTTGTTCAGTTAATGATCACTGTAGTCCTCAAAGTCGACCCCTCAGAACTGATGTCAGCTGCCAAGACTTGTCAATATTTGTTTTTTAATATCAATGATTAGTACTTAGTATTAACCGGGCACTGTTGGCACTTCGCCCAACTGGCTAGCTGACATTTGACCCCACTTATAAAACGAACATAAAATAGAAAACCTGTACAGATCCCATATAAATTTGTATACAAACACTGAAAATACAATCTATCTCACACTGTATCATCATTTTACTTTCACAAAATCTATCTTTTGTTTTGCATAAAATCTTTAAGGTCAATGTTCTCACAAACCATTAGTATTTTAGGCACTGGTTTTCACATTTTTTCATTGGGGTCTGAAAATTGGTTATGACCAAGCCTCTGCATGCTTCAATACAGGTCAAAACCCATGTCTGTCAAGTTATTCAACATCTAAGCCCCGCGCTTCGCCGCGCGGGGCAATGAATGAATGATGGGCATGGTGTGGGTGGTGATACGGGAATGAAAACTCATCAATTATTTACCAAGCCGCAATAGAGATCCCTCAATCAGTTTGAAACGATAAAATAGTTCAACTATAAATAGCACAGGCCGAGACACGGTCAGCATGAAAAAACACATGGGCTTTTCTTTGTTGTTTTATGAAATAGTGGGCCAATGCCGGGAAGGGGGGGACAGATAATACACATCGAAGCCCATGCGCGTAAGTAAACAATATCTAAGCCAGGCCAAGATATAGAGATCAGCAAAAGAACCACCTTGACTTTGCTTTCGTGTCCCTGATGCAGTGGATCAATTGCCAGGGGGATCAAGATTGACAGGAGTTCGAAGCAGCTATGTCGCTGACCGCGTAAATTGTTCATTATGCTTCTATGCAAAGCGGCTGCCAGCAGAAATAAAAGTTTTAGATTAAAATTGTTGCAGCTAAGATTCAAAAATTTGCAGCTCAGATTACAATGTGCAGCTGAAATCCTACAATTGTGCTGGTTGAAAAATGTTCAATACCCAAGAACAAGAGAAATATATTAAAAATTCTTAATATCATGCAGAATTGAACACAATCCTTGATTTTCTTAGTAGAACAATAAGGCACTTTGCCCATGTGTGTAACTCAATCAATCAATCAACCAATCATTTTGTTATTCATCACAAAGCAATATACAGTAACTAGCAATACAGTATTTAGCGTGAAACAAAGTTATCCAGATTTTTACCAGTCATGAGATGGGTTCTAGCAATGGCAAATTATTTTTTAATTAAGACCTTCAGAAATTTGCAACGATATACCGGGTTCCCAAAAATAAAGGGTGCCCCCCCCTAAAATTTCAGGACATTTTGTTTCAATAACTTCACTTAGAACAGCATGATGGAAATTTTAAATGTTTTGAAGAGAGGAAACATTTGGACCCTGCCACAAAAGTCGTTGCTTTTCAAAAAAAATTTTTTTAAAACAAATGATAAAATAGCTATTTTTTTTCAAAAATGTCGTCGGAAAAAGCGGCACTTTACCTATTCAAAGGTGTAAAGTCAAAAAATATCAATTACTAACAACGATTCATTTCCATATTCATTGCGGTTTAAATAAATAAGGTAATAAAACATGCGCTAGGTAAACCAAAAAAACAAGAACAGAATGAGGAAAAACAAACGATGAGATGTAAGCTTTACAATTTACATTCATCAGTATCAAATAAAGCACTCCATTTTTCTATCGCTCTTTATGAAAGAAATAGGTAATGTTTGGACAAATCAAAATAAGCTTAATTGTTTTGTCCCTCAAGGCGTGAGACGAATAGGCAAGGTCTTCATCCATCTGCACTGATGGGATCATATTGTAGTGTTCCAGGTGCTGTTACAATCTGCTGGATGTTCTGTTGATTGTATGAGTCCATGATCGAGGATAATTCCACAAGTTTGAGCCAGTGTAGCGCTTCTCCTTTTGTGTCGATTGGCTTCACATTCGGACTGGGGTGTTGCTTACACAAATTTCATTCATTATTTGTTGTTTGTTTGTTGTTGCATATTTGGCGTGCATGTTTATTGTTTGCCTATGGGTTCATGTTTTAAGCTTAATAACTTCAGACGCAATGGAATAAAAGAAAGGAAAGGAAATCGTTTGTAATTGATAATTTCTCAGTTTAGTACTTTGAATACGGTTTCATTGCGTTACACTTTGTGACAACATCATTTTTGAAAAAAAAAAAGGGAGTGTGTGTGATGCCCAAAGTGTTTGTAACAACGACTTTTGTGGCAGAGCCAAATGTTCCTCTCTTTGTTTTGGAAACCCTTTAATATTACTTTACCAACGGGATACCTAGATTTTTTTTAAACTAATCCACGAAAAAAATGTTAAACTAACTTCTCTTTGAATCAGCTTGTACGCAACATTCCGCGCCAACAAGTAACGTGCAGGCTGATTCCAAATCAGCCACTGCCACTTTTTCATTCATACTTGAAGCCTTTTGGGATAGGGAAAGAAGGAATAAATACAATTTGTAACATTTCATAAAATGCCTGTTGACAGGTTTATAGACATGTTTCCCTAAGGATTAAAAGGTATAGGTTGGCTATTATCTATAACCTTTTGTGGTAAAAATGTTCAAGGGCCATCATGATGATAAATATTTTCATGATTTTGGTTGGTGTCAATTGGTTTCAAATTGTTTGTAGGGAGTTACAACGGGAAATACACTGTTGCTCAATAAAGGTTAGAAATAAAATATTTGTATCACTTGTATGAATGATTTCTACAGTGTGAGTTATTAATGATATCTAAGGGTGTATATCGCCACACTACTTGATTGATCAGTCTCTTTCTTCCGAACATAACACCATGAACTTAGTCCATAATTAACCATTTACGAACTGTGTCCTCAACTGAAAGGAAAAGGAGGGTTTGAACAGAGATTTTAGGGATTTTGTTCACAATTTTACAGTTTTTACAGTTAACACATTTTTGGTATCTCATGCATCGAAAATGTTCATGTACTGATGGCCAAATAGGCCATGGTATCTGCTCCCCACCCCCCCCCTCTGTCTCAAGGACTACCTACCTCACTACACCCTAACAATATTTTCAACAACGGGTCATTTTTTTGACCACGTTTTGAGTCAACTATACACCGACAAATGGGGGTAAAATGTTGACCACTTGTTGTGGTCAAAAACGTTTGAAATGACCCTTTTAGTGGTCATAATTTTTAGTCGATGCATAGTTGACTTGGCTTTTTAGTGTGTACAGGGCTTATGAGCCGGTGTGGCGTTGTCGACGTGCA
Source organism: Ophioderma brevispina (assembly GCA_023653785.1). Taxonomy (NCBI): domain Eukaryota; kingdom Metazoa; phylum Echinodermata; class Ophiuroidea; order Amphilepidida; family Ophiodermatidae; genus Ophioderma; species Ophioderma brevispina. The sequence goes on along the minus strand of JAMKCH010013841.1, from coordinate 17,395 downwards.
GCCGAAAATTGTTTGCCAATCAACCCTGTCTTGTATGTGGCAGACAGTGGTTTTCCAGAATGTCCAGCTACATGACGGCGTTCATGCTTCCCTCTGGCAACACCATGAACGTTTTCTCTCCATAATGAATACATACCGCCCATCACTGAGCCGCCACCACCTTGAGTCGATTCATGAATACAGTCATCTCGAAGGTTCTCACCACGTATCGACGAACCCTTTGTCTTCCATCTTGATGGGTCAAAGAGGTAACGCTCTCGTCCATGTGCCAGTGTCCGATCTGCAATCTTCTATGCAACTAGCCCCCGGTGAAGTCCGAACAACTCTGCATGGGTTACGGTTAGTCGTGGACATTTGGGCATTCGTCTTGCTCGGTAACGCCATGTTGATTCCATAGTGTCCTCTCACAAACGAACGAAGACGGCTCGTTGGCGTGTTCTGCTGGGTGCTTACTGCACAGATTAAGCAGTGCGGCCCGATCATCTCGTCTGGTAGTAAATCGTTGTCGCCCTGGAGATTTTCGTGGCCTCAAATGACCCACCGCTGGATGATGTCGGAGGATTTTACAGACTTCCCGGCTGGTGTAATAAATATATATACTAATTTGAATAAAATCACCCATTTTCCCTGATTGTACCCACCTGGGTATACTTGCATCAGTTTCTAATCATGCCAAATCAAGCAAAGTGTGAACCGGTGATCATTGGGTTGCAACTTTTTATTGTGGAACAAAATGAAAGTTTTGGGCTTTTATACTCATACTCAAGGAACCATCAAATGATAGTAGGGCAGTGTGAACCTTGAGTTTCCGAGTATCTATTTGTTTGAACTTTGCAAAAATTGATTATTGTATGTAAAGTATACATTTCTGAAAGAAAATGGACGATGAACCGATGATGCATCAGATTAATGTAAAACTTTCAGTATTTGGAGAAAAATACTAAAAAAACACGATTTTGCCCCAAAATTTTCGACAGCATAACAAAAAAACAATTGAATTTTCATGATTCTTATGTTTTTTTTTAGAAACAAGACAAATTGTCTAGGGACGGTTTTTTTATTTTTTGAAAATAGCGCTTACTTTTCGAAATATAAAACATAAAAAAAAAATAACCCCCAAAAAAAAAAAAAAAAGGGAAAATGTCAAAAAAAGTGTGATTTTTGACTTTTCTTCAAAATTTGTGTATATATTGTGGCGAATATCTTTCATTAGAAATCGAAAAATGAAAATTGGAAAACCGTCCCTGGAGAAGACAATTGCTATCGTAGGAAAGTTAACCTTACCTTTTACGTCGGTTCTTTTGGAGTTATCTTGTCTGAAAATTTGCCAAAATTTTGCGAAAATTGAACATTGAGGAAATATCATGTTTTAGTAAAAAGTGATTTTCACGCCATTCAAGCTGTGTTCTTTCTCAAATAACTTTTCTTTGAACTTCAAAATTGAGTATGTTGTGCAAGTGATCAAAATACATCTTTCTGCACTATGAATCAAAAAATATTTGTCTCTACTCCAGGGAAAATTAGAAGGAATTGAAATTTCATCTTGTCTTAAAATTAGCGCTTTGTTACATTGTCAAATATTATTTTCGTTTTTCCAAGATGCGTTCGCGAAAAAGTACATTAAACACGCGCCGCTTCCTTAAGCAGCAAAAATTCACGCGCGACGCGATTGGTGCGCCTTGCGCAGCCTTGACTGCGGAATTGTGCTTTAAATGCCCGACGTTTAGACCAAGCGGTTTTTGTGACTTTAAATGGTAAAATAGCTGTTTGTAAATCGGCAAAAATACAGAAAAAATCAAGATGTCTGCGGGGTGGATAACCTTTGTGGTAACTATGAACACAGTTTGATGTTTCAATGGTGCAAAATCAGAAATTCGTTATGTAAAACAAAGCACCAGGGTTGACACACCTTAAGTTCATCTTTCTATGATCAAGTGGTTTGTAACGTGTAGATAACTAGTTTTCATCGCAAACTGGTTCTGCAATTAATTTTATATCCCAGAACTGTACAATGCAATGAAAGTGTTTCTTTAAAGATGTCTACAAAGAGGAAGCAGTGCTAGAGATTCGCGAGAGTCCATATTCGATATCATGTAAATTGTTAGTCAATTTACAAATTTCTTTTGATTATGGATTTTGAGATGAAATATAAAAGTACACTTTCATTTTGACAATGAATGCAAAACCAATTGAGGCTTTCTGTTCATTGCATTTTTTATTCAATGGTGTAAATAGAAACTGAGGCAAGTTACTAAATGTGTACAGTCAGGAAAATGGGTGGTTTTTCTTTAATAGTATAACGCGGTTTGGCACGAGAAAATTCAAAAATCATTTTTTAATTATTATAAACTGGCTCTTTCTACTGATATATTTAAGTTTAGATTCTTACAACACTTTTCTACTACCTTCAATAAAAATGAGTAACTAACTTCTTTTTGAATCAGCTTGTACGTTTTAAAAGATTGGGTCTGAAAAAAGGATTCCAACTTTTAATGGGCAAACAGTGTTATATTTAACTTTAACGTTCACGGCCAAAGTATTTAGCTTTAGGACAGCAGAGTGCTGATCCGTATGGCTGACCCCATAGTCCCTATGAGTACTTCCCCTTAATTATAAACCCTAAAGCAAAGACCACACGACTCGTGAACTACATGAGGTGACGGTGCCAAGAAGTCATTGGCAACGTAGTGGCTACAAACTGCCTGATGACGAACAAGTCATTTAAAAACAGATTTGTTTGCTATTTTTTTTGAAAGCGTAATTTTTTTGTTCATGTTTGTGATACGTTTCATGACTGTTTCCTAACATCCATAGCTAGGGCCTATATACTTTGCTAGGTTTGATATCGTTAAAAAAAATTGATACCCTGAAATTGGGGATACTTTAGTGGGAACTTTATTTTCGAATTTTGTGTTTATAAAAACCATGTATGGTTCCTGCCACCTAGCGAAGTTTTGGGATAATGGTACCAGATTAATTGCCTAATAGAAAAGCTTTAGGCGACCAGACCTATATTTATATTGCGTTTTTGTTTTTGTCACAGAATCTTTAGTCTGGACCGGCCATTGTTTCGTGGGCTTCAGAATGGTTTCTCTATCTGTTTGTCGACAAACTCTGATCACATTGTAATGTTTTGGGCGGTCTTCCTAATACAAGTTCGATTGGAAGCCGGAACCTCGTCTTACCAACATTAGCCTGGGCTAATAACCAGTACTGGTCACGTACACAGGTAAGTGGCAATCCCAATCCTTCTAGCTATAGAAGTAAACGTTGCCAACATGCCTTGAAGGGTCCTGTTAAACCTCTCTAGCATTCCATCTTATTGAGGACAATAAGAAGTCGTCATTGTCCGATATTTGTCTAGGAAAGAGGCTGACTGAAAGTTTCAGCCCTAGTTTGTGTGTATTGGTCGTGGTATGTCCCTAATAATAGCTGTCACAAAAGAACGGCCCTCTCTTGACTGCATATACGGGCTTATTTACTCTTTATGCAACTAGCTCGGAAGTCGACGCGCAATCAGCCAATCAGATTAATCGGATTCCCTCATACCTTCCATGTGTTTGCATCCCTCCCGCTTACGAATTACTACCGTTCACAATCACAAGTCAACACCATACGCGAATCTCCTCCCATAATTGAAATTGCTATCTTCTAAGAACAGCCTCGCAGTCTTGTTCGTTTTGTATTTAAATAAATCTTGATCCAATAATATTACGTCATTGCATCGCGTCTTTGATTGGTCATTATCGGTTTGAATGATTCATCGTCGCCCTTATATGGACAAACAACTCCCCGCGAAGATTTTGGCAATCACGGAAAAAAATTACAAACTAGCCAAGACGATTCGCTAAACAGAATTACGTCTGCACGTGCACATCACTTTTCAATACCGAATAACAATGAAGACCACAGCAGCAGCTGCAGCAATGCACTGGCATCGTTGGTTGTGGGATTTTCAGCCGAATTTGGATTACGATACATAGTAGTCATGGTTATAGGCTATGATTTCAACAGTTCGCTGGTGAAAAACATTCAAGCGAATCGTCCTTGACCAAGACTACATTTTGAGAAGCGAGGGCCGTTCTTTTGTGACAGCTACTATAACCTCCCTTAACTGCTTCAAAATGCACCTCTCAAAAATCACGGAGCGGACCCCTGCCTTGGTTAGGGGAAAATTGCTCCTAGTTCTAAAAAGAAAATACGCTACCTAAGTTTTATCGTCAGATTTTCCTCTACAGGGACTTTAGGGATACGGATACCTAATCAGCAGCAACTGTCTTATCGACAAGGGCTTCAGTCACAGTGTGGCTTGATTTGGCAAGGGGACAGCTTCCATCAATTTTGTGAAGTAGTCCCTTACCACAGAAGTATTTTACCTTTGTCAGATTAAGGAAGTGGACCGATAATGTCTAAAGTTCTTGGGCAAAAAACTCGGTACGCACCATTTTGTGTCGTCCCCATTTTTCTCTTCTGTGGGCTTCTTCAATTTTATCAAACAGTAAATCCTATTTGGACCAGTATGCCTTCATTTCTGATCCTTCGATAGATATCAGACAAAAATGTCCTGCCTTCCTGAGTTTCTTTCCATTGTAAGATTTTACAAGTGACCGGATCTTCGGTTTGGGCTTTAATTCTGAAGTCAGAAAGAGATATGCCTTCAAACCAAGAGTCGCTTTATGCTTTGCCGTGCACTGCAGAAACATTAGTCTCTTTGTAGGTTCAGCTTTGATAGGTACTTCATTATAGATCGTTGGCTTTGAAAGCCTTGTGTGAATATGGATTTTTTTATAATGCCCCGATTTGAATTTCGTATTGATTTTCCTAAAAAATAACTCCAAAATGCTAAACAGAAAACAAGTGGCTAGCGCCTCATTCGATCTTCTAAAAAATGGGCGGCGTAGTAACATGCGGGGTAAGATACGTGGACTTCGTGTCTACTTCGTATTGTCACAGTCTACACCTTCCTCTCCACCTATTGGGCAACTACTATCAGGTAACCATTAGGGTAGGTAACTTTATAGTACACGCGTCACTGTATACCTAATAATTGTGTAACATAGAAGCCCTATCTTGCGGCTACTAACTTACATCGCAACTCGCCCATGCAGTGTGTACAGTGCAGTAGTTATCGCGGTAGACCACGTGGTGCTGCCGTATAGGCTACCGCTACCATACTCACGCGAGTAATTTAACATGAACCATGTACTTATGGCTCTATAATGCCTATTTCTAACCGAGCCGTGAGTTCGTCGTTCTACCTCTCTTTGGTGAATGGGTAATCTACGATCATTCATCATTCATCATCATCATCATCAGTCTTATCGATCCCCTGAAGGTATAAGGCCTCTCAGTTACAAACCGGGGACGCAAAGGTCCTTCTTGGGCTTTTCTCATCCAGGTTATGCTTATAAGAACTGGTGGTGATCTCATCTCTCATCTACCTTTTTGTTCTTCCTGGAGTCTTATTTCATTTCTAGGTCTCGAGTTCAGTTTATTACCTATGGCCAATCTCCCCCATCAAGTCGTCTGCCACGTGACCAGACCAGCCAATGACGCATTTCTTTTGTTTCACTGAAGGAAATGATTCTGGACTTGCGTCTGGTTTCTAATCCACAAATTTTAGTCGTCTGCGTCACATAACGCTGTATTTGTAAAATACGCATTTCGAGAAAACGACTTTGTATATTTTGTGATCTTCATTTTGCTCTATACTTATTTATTACACCATATTTCAATTACATCCTAATTGAAAACCGCCAAAAAAAGGTGAATTGCAATTAATATTTAACTACTCTAATCAACTTCAAATTTATTTGATATAGAACGAAAAAAACTATGCTAAAAAAGATAGTACACTATCATGACTTGTGGTGTTGTATAACGACAAAATCCGTCATTTCAACGTTTAATAACAAAATCCTTAAAGAGATGACTGCATGACACCACTATAAGATGTGACCACGAGAATTAAATAATTTAATTATGTGGATGTGACTGAAGTGTGAATACGCATTTAACTAACCAGACCAATTTTGGCACAAAGATCGTGACATACTGACCAGATAACACTGGAGAGGAGTTATCATTTGTTGTTGTGCTAATAGCAGTAGTTAGATTCTGACTTTCTTCTTTGCTGTCTTTAACTCTGCTTGTTGGGTGGGCGTTTAGCTCATAGTTAACTGCACCATTGGCGTAATGTTTGCATGTCATTAGTAACTTTTGGCTGAGGCTTGCATTATGTCCCAGTTCTCTGCATCAACATCGAAGCAATGGAGAGAAGCCTTCACAGTTCTTTGGCAGCGTTTCTTAGGAGCACCATCCATGCACGTGACCGTTTTCCCACTAGTTCGCTAAATAAGACTGTTTTGATACGAGAATCCTTCATTCTGACCATATGACCGTACCTCTGAGTTGATATCTCATCAGCATGGTATGGATATTCATCTGTTTGAGCGAGTGAGAACTTCGTGTCTGATCTTGTCATGCCATCAAATCCTGAGAATCTTCCTCAAGCAGATTAGATGGAAGCGGTTCAGAGATCTTGCATGTCTTAGATACAGTCGCAAGTTTCCCAGCCATAAATTAAATTGGCCTAACAATGGCTTGTTAGCACATTAACTTGGTGCACGTGTGATACCGTCCTTCCCCATACCTTGCCACAAGGCGCCCAAAGGCAGCACTTCGCTAATAGCGATCATGAGGTTAACTTCTAATCGATGTTGACGGAAGGGGATGAGGTACTTCCCGTAGGTGACTTGTTCTGCAACAAGAAGCTTTTCATTATTGACAGTGATGTTTGTTCGACGTAACTTCATTTTTTCGGTATTGATTGTCAAGCAAACTTGTCACAGGCGAAGGAGCACTGATTTACAGCATGTTGCATATCAGCGCTTGGAGCCAGTAGCAAGAGCGCTGTCATCGGCAAAGCGTAGCTCACAGGCTGTTCCCTTCTTGAATCTTGGTTTTGATCTTGAATCTTTGCGGCAGGCATATTTTGCGACTACTACGTCGTTATGTGAGCAGACCATTTTTTAAAAAACGTTTTTTTTTTAAAAATTAGGTTAAATTAGGTAATTTTTGAGGTTTGAAATTTGGTGAATAGTAGAAAACAATCGCATAGGCCAACCAAAATGTCGACTCGTCCAAGCGGCGGTAATCCATATCAAACTATAACTGATGCATAGACTATGGTTTACTTTTTTTATGCAATTCATTTATTGAGTATCAGTACACAAACCTTTTGGATGATTCGTGATAGTGTTTGTTAGTAATTTTAGTGGGAAATCGTTTGCTGTTTTATAGATAAGGTCCCCTGCACTATGCAATCACATACAGTGCATTGAAATGGATAAACCAACTCTTGACTCACATAGCAGCAACGCAATGCAATTTGAACTGTTGTTGCTGCGGCGTTGAGTCAAGAGATCCAATTTCACACAATGAATGTAATGATGGACCTCATAGTTTTTTCTTGCAGTCATCTACAACTTTGCATACACCATTCCCCTATGGTACTTAATAGACAAATTGTTTGGTGCCATTTTTTTTCAAGAGGATGCGTATGTTTTAACTATTTTGGGGTCTCGCATGTAAGTATGGAACGTTACAATCCTTGTCTTGCCTTGTTCTGCGATTTCTGAGCATGCGCATTCGTCCTCTTGACGCATAAACCCTGTTTGCTCGAAGAATAGTGCTCTCACTTTAGTCATGCAACTAGGATGAATGTTCCTCTATAGGCTTTGATAGGTTTTCTAATTTTACCACACTCGTGGCTCTCGTGTAAGATTCCACACAGCTTCTTATCAAAATGTAGGTTGGTAAGGAAGACCGTGCAACGACTTTCCGCAAGATTTGTGATGATGATTGCAACCGAAGAACAGTGTCACCCACTGCAGATGTTACATCAACTTCCTCTGGGCAGACTCTTTACTGAGCGTCGCGCCCACAGCAAGGTCATTATGCTTTAAGAATAATTATTTGTTCTTGTTGCTATACCTGCTGCTCCACCATAATATATATCCTCTTCAGACCAAACTCGGGGCCACCACCACAACTCCAACATACACTCTAGAATCGCTCTTACCAGCCCCGCTTCTTTCCAGTGTCACCTGCATCTGGAACACCCTACCAGCCTCAGTGATCTCAGCTCAGTCACTGGAGTCTTCAGAGCCGCCTGGAAGCCACTCACACTCCGCTAGCCAGCCCATCATGGACTTTTTTTTTTAACTTGGTGCACCATCATTTGTCAGGTTGATCCTTGTTCCTGTGACCAAGCGCCTTTGCAGTCACGGCAAGTACGACAATATTCTACTACTGAGTGATGTGTCTGATTGGAAGATAGATATATACTAATCGAGCGCCCCCTCTCTGTCATAAACACAACACAAAAGGTAAATATTTCGAACTGGTGAAAGGCAATGTAAAATGATAAGAATATTAGCTGTAAGACTCAGACACAACAAAACTACAATGAATGGTCTTATATAGAAACGGTAAAATTTGTTTTGCATGATTTGCTTTTTTAATTATACATTCTTGTGCAAAGAGTTAGTACCTTACGCAATTTTCCCGCATCGTGTTTATATAAGGTACAACATATGGCTAACCAGGTTGAACCTCTGCGATTCTAGCCTGTCCTCTCCCTAACTTTCGAAACTGCTTGAGTTCCTGTTCAAGGTGATTGGGTGGTCACGTTAACTGCGCGCACCAGTCCCCCAAGCAGATATTTCTGCCAAAATTTGTGACTTGGCGTTCCTCGCTGTCCGCGCGCGTAAAAAAACTAGCCCGTGAGCTGTCCCCCGTTTACCGTGCAATCCCGGCCTCCAGGAAGGAATCCTCCGCTTGACGCATGTTGTATTCTAGACAATGGTCTAGTGAACAAGAAAAGTGATGTCCCTTTTAAAAAATTGGGATCATAGCCCCGTTTACGTCATTTTTGATGACGTCATACAAAATTCCCAAAAAAATTTTGGAGAAAAATTGTAAATTTTCAATTATTGTTTCTTGCATATTCGGATAGCCCAGACATCTATTTGTTATTTATCTTCCCCTCATTCGCAAATATTAATTTCGTTTCATTTTTATATAGTTTTAAATATATTTTCCCCATTGACGTATGTACAAAACAGAAAGTTTAAACTAACGGCGATTTTTTTCAATTTCTGATTTTACTGTTTTTTGGGCATCAAAAAAGTACAGCTAATTTTCTCTGACAAACATACTCTGCAACCATTTTAAAACCCATCTTTTTACTTATTTTATATGCTTAGATTTACTGAGCAAGAATAATGAATGTTTATTTCCAAAATATATTTTTTAAGTACGAGCTATGGACAAAAATTATGACGTCATCAAAGATTGACCTTTAGGGTCAAAAAAAAATGAAATATTTTTTTTACCTTTTTCTGGATCCGACCTTGCCCATCATTAATTTCAAAGCATAATTTGAACTTTAACCCCACTTATAGCATGAGTATAAGCCCAAACAGGATTATTTTTACATTGGCCCCTATGTAATCCCTCGATTAAATGCCACCATTTTCTTAAAATGTGATTTCAATTGACTATGATTTTAAAAGGCAGTATCCCAGGTGGTTACCACAACCCCCTCGAGATTCAATTATTATGCATCCTATGGCTTATGATTTTGATACCAGTGAATAACTTATGATCCTGCTTCTTTCGCTTGATACCACATAAGTACCAATAAGTACCAAACATACCTAGTGTGGCGTCCAATGACTCATAAAGTCCGTGAGGCCGGCAATATTGGCATGTTCCACGGAAAATTTTCGAAAATCCACTTTCTTTGCGCCAAAAAGAGTTGGGAATGTCCGGATTGTCATGCGGTTTCAGCTCTAATTGATACAATTGGACTATGTTCTTACAGAAACACAGACTTTTTACGAGCATAATGTGCATAATATTTAAAAAAAATGTACCAAAAATATCTTTGGGTGGCAACCACCCCACCCCCCTCTTACCCTTCGACTTTGACGGCATACCCGACCCCCGGTGAAGGTGCTAGTTTTGGCATTTGTTTCGCTAAAATAACAGAAAGAACGAGGGAATGATTACTTAGACGCTTTTAAAGAAAGCGTTTAACGAAAGCTTCTGGCATTTCAGCGCATTAAAGTTTCCTAGGGAGTGGTGATCCCCCTCCCCTGTAAGACGAGGGTTAACTTTATCTAACCACCATATCCATCGGGGTTGTTCCAATTCCTATATATAAACCTTTTCTAAAACAAGTACCCAATGGTGGTCATATATTGAAATCATTGCTATATGGGTTTTCTATTCATATGAAAAATGTAACACCATACTCACAACGAACATCACTTCTCACCCAAGCAACCACAGATTTCCCCGATATTCATTAAGATAGACCATTTTTCAATTGCGGCCCAAATGTACAAACAAGAGGTTTTTTGACACGTGTTTGCTTTATATGAAAGGAAATGGCTATTCTGATATACATATTAAGGTTTCATTCATGCTTATATCGTTAATTTTTTTCGTAAGAAAAAAAGTTGGGAAATATTTGATGACTTACCCCATTCTATAGACAATAGAACTGGTATACGTTTGTATATCGGGTCAAAATGATGTCTCTAGTAAATTAAATAACAGGCGACTAAAACTTTCGTTAAAAAAACTTTTACAAACAATCATTTTTCGAGATGAGGAATCTCACACTACCGTTACGACATCATATCTCCAATCAGTGTGTGTATTTTTTAGTGATATCCTATGTGCAGAACTTGGAAAACATCAGAAATTAGAGAAATATGCTAAGGATTAATTCCGCGACATATCCACATGAAGTGCTCAAGGGCCCCCTAAAACCCGCTGCAAATGAGAGATCTCAGCGTCACACAACAAATAAGTCGAACAACAGGGAATATTTAAGGAAAGAAGTCGCGAGTTTAGAAGCCCGTTAGAAGCAGGAGGAAACCGAAGGTTCACGGTGAAAACCAGCGAGACATGTATGGATCAGCAACCAACTTCGGTTTTCTTAAAGAAACTTGGGAGTTATTGGTTACAACGAGATGTAACCATTTGTCACAAACAATCAACACATGTTCAAATTAACGATATATCTTGGTTTCCCGTTTTAAGATTTTAATTATATGAGATTTTGCCATCGCTTCAACGGGCTATTCCGTATTTTTGAAGCAGATCACAATCTGATGACAGGATCGATTCATTGCGTATATTTCTTAATTGCAAATGCGACACAACCTCGCTTATTAAGTGGTAAGATAGCTATGGCCATAATAATATTTGTCCGGGTTTCCAATCTAACTAGAAAACTAGACCTTTTAAAATATTTAAAGTCCCAAAATGAATAGAACAAAAAACAATGCTGCCTCAATGCTCTTTTAGGTTTGTAGTGAAATGATAGCGTGCCGCCGTGCCTCGTGTTTAATTGTTTAAATTGCTTTCCAAGCATTGGAACGAATTTTTTATTTAAAAAACATATTTTGCTTGAAATTGATGTACCATTAATGTCAAGAATTCTTACTACTTCTGAATTATAACATCAAGATGGTTGTCAATTCTGGGATGGGTCCGCCGACTCTTCTCGTTAAAAGACCTATTCATTCGTTACTGAGTCAACAAATGGAATGTATTAAATTTAACATAGCATGCATCAATTGTGACCCACGTTGGTGAAATCTAGATAGTGTTTACCTTTGATGGAAAACAGAAACTAAACATACAAATAAAAGTACCTCCTCATTATCAATGATTTTAATCATGCACTTCGTCTGGATCTTAAATCCTATTCTTCACTTCATTGTGGTCTGATTTTCAGTTTATAACAGGACAATGGTGTCACGTTCAATGGCAGCAACATTTCTTCCCATCATACACTAAGAGCAGAGGTTATTCATACACCAAAGAACCGTAATGCCTTTAAAAATAAAAAATTTTATTAGCGCAATAAACTCCTCCATTCCATCAAAAACTCATCAGACACATCATAAGCAATCTCCTAATCTAGCCACTACGTTGTGAAACCTGGTTACTTTGAATTGAAGGCGTCATTTTGGTTTACATGTTGCCAATACCCTTGAAAGCACCATAAACTACTGTATATAACATCTTTGTGAATGACCCAGAAGGTCAGGGCGGTACTCTGGTGGGAATTTATTGGGTGAAGGTGAAAATGGCAACCAGCCTTCTCCTATTCCCCGCCCTTGTAAGGGTTGTCTCTACCAGCACATCAGAGAAGTGAACTCATCAAGTTAAAAAATGGAAAAATGCTGACATTACTGGCTCTAATCTTTCGGAAACTACTGATCCATCACGACTCTGTCTTGATTGATGTCAATTTTGAACCTCTGATTACCGAGATGACGTTGTCCTGTCCTTGTTCATCTTGAATATATTGTGGAAATTAGGGGCAACAATGACATTGAGATTGATAGTGAATCGGAATGAATCAGTCCCAAGTGGCACTGGTCAACCAATGCCGATAACGCCATTGAGAATGGATAAGGTACATATCCCTAAAGTCCCTTATGCATATAACTGCACTTTTGAAAAAGTTACGGAGCGGACCTGCCATGTGGAATTAGCCCTAGATCTACTAGAAAAATAAATGCTATGCTCCTTTTTTGTTGGTGCGGTGATAGTCTGATTCTTCTCTTGTGACTTTAGGACTATAGATGGAATTGCATGTTTCTTTCCTTTTTTCCTTAATGTTAAACAAAAACATCTTATATCTCACACAGTTTGGGTTAATGTGTTAAATGTAATACATTATCTAATGTAAAATTTGAACCATTTCATTTTATGTATCCTTGTTGTGGGGATCGTAACTTTTAAGAAAAAAAACATTGGTAAAGCTTAACTGGAGGTTAACATAACAGAATAAACCCTGATCTTGTATACATATGTTCTTTGGGAGTCTGCCTAGGACGCTCTAATTCAAGGAACCTTGACAAATTGAACGTTTGTGTTTTTTGTCTTTCCCTCTCCAGTAGAACACAGAGAACCAAAACTCGTTATGTTAGAATCTTTACTAATTATCAATTAGTAAACTCGTTAGTTTCAGATCAACTGAACTAGATTTTTTGAACTGAACTAGAATTTTGTGACCGGGCTAGTGACTCTTAGAAGGCGCTGTACAATTAAAAGACTATAGTAGAAACGAGCCTACTACTCATTTTGAAGTGATCTTACTAGTTAAATCGCAGAACTAGTTCCGGACGTTCTACCCACTAGTTTTGGTCTACGATTTACTCAGACCTGTGGTATTCTGCTACTTGATCTATTAGTTTTTTTGACGCCAACATTTCCCGCCACTGTCTTGCCCGTGTCTTGAAGCATGTCAGCCGTCTCAACAAAAGCTCCTGGAAAAAAGTCTTAAAGGTGGCCGTTAAAATAAGACTAAGTTATATTAGCCCGTTTCATGGTTGGCAGTAAGTTGTCATTTACCATGTTTACAATGTACATTAGAGAGCATGATCGCCCTCAGTGCCTAGGATTCTGGAACTGAGTCACATTGCCGTGTCAGTGTATGCTCATGTGTAGTGTATAGTCCACAGTATGTATGAGTCGCAGGCCATGAGTATTATAAAGCTTACCGTACATGCCGTATGGAAAAGCCAAAATTGTAACTCGTGAACATGCTGGTATAAGTCCTATGCTGCATGGGTACCAGCCTTATAACCATTCCACAACCAAGACCCTAGGGTCTGTGATCTCCACAATGTTGGGGGTAGTGTATAGGCCTATTCATGGGCATGTCATGTATACCCTTGCTATAACATGTTCTCCCCAGTTGTGTTCATCCCGGATGGTGAACAGGTCATAGCAGACTTAGTTGACTGGTGGCACGGATCATCCCGGGGATCATCATATGTCAATGGACTCAAGTTCCAAGAATCCATAAGCCATGCTCTCTATAACAATAAATAACAGTTGAATGTACAATTATAGGCAACAGGTAAACTGACAAATCAATAAAAATTTACCCACCTTTCAGAGGCATATGTGGCAAAAATAGTACAAACATCCCTACAAATATCCCTACTAATTGCACACTATTCAGTGAAAGTAGTAGAAACCTGCCCTATTAACAAAAGTAGTTAAAAATCGACATATTTTACTGGTATAAACTAGTAGAAGACCCTCTAATACTAGTAGGACAATTTGTAGGAACTCCTAACGAATTTCATTATTAACAATGAGCTAGTTCAGCAAACGGTTCAGCTGCTAACACAGTTAGAAAAATTAGTACGGCCTGAAGAACTATTTAGGTAGTAAAAAATCGACATCATTGTTACTATTTCAAATTAGTAAGCAAGCGAGTTTTGGTTTTCAGTGAAGTCATAATCACTGTGCACAAGCATTTGATCACCAACTTGGAATTTCAACTCATTTCAACATGCTAGAGATAAGATGCTTACATGTTAAGAGCATAAAACAATATTGGTTCCAATGATTGGACGCCATGATTAAAGGATCTGTAAAACCAATTCTCTCTAAATGTTAGACGGGCGACATGCTTATTGGAATTGACGGGATCAATTCCGAAAAGTGAAATTTAACTCCAAAGGTCTTTGGAAGTGGGGGAAATCCATCTTCAAGAGGGACCGTGAATTAAAAAGATTTCAATCTTTCAAATTAAGAGATAGTCAATCAAGTTGAGAATCCCCAAGTTTGTCATACATTGCTAAAAACAACAAGAAACGACAAATGAACGCCAAATGGTTCGCCAAATTATGACAATTTATTTTCGCTTAGTTAATTAAATAACCCTGCCCATACACTTTCATTGAGATAGTGTGAAAGGTCATATGTTCCTGAGAAAGGGGGGGGGGCGGTGAGTGGTTGGTGCAAACTATTGGCTATTTTTTAGGTGTAAACATGAAAATTAAGATCAGATAAGCATTCGTTTTTCATATTAAGCAAAAAATGGCCAACAAACAAACGCGCCTTGTAAGATTTTTGGACTAAAATTGAAACTTATTTAAGTGAATAAGGCAAATTTGGGAGGTTTAGAGTTATGACGTCAAACGGTTGTAAGATCGTAGTTATTTGAAACAATAAAAGAAGATATCAATAGCGATACATTGGTATTGAAATTACTACCATTGGGGTTTATTTTGTTGATAAGACTCCCATGTTAGACATATTACAGAAAGACACTTAGCGGTTATTAACCTTCATCTTACCAATGGCTAACAGTAAACTTTCCTCCGGTGCGCTTAATGCCAAAAGGCTTATAAAAAGCTTCCAGTAATTGTTTTATCATCCTTTCTGGTCATGTATCGAAAAATTTGAAAGTACCCCCTTGCCCGCGGGGTTAAGGTATGCCGCAAGGTCGAAGGGTAGGGGTGGTGGTTGTTTCCAAAGATGAATTTTGCTACATTTTTGAAACTATCTTCTACGCATGGCTCTAAAACTCTATGTAACTTTATCAATTAGAATGAAAACAAACATGAAAATCCGATATCCCTAACTTTATTAGCGCAAATTGGAATTTTTAGTGCGAAAATTACAATTTTGCCAAATCGCGAAATTTGTTGACGTCATTGTGGACGCTATACTAGGTATGTTGGTACTTTCGTTAAAAAGCTTCTAGTATTATTCACTCATCCTTTCTGTATTTTAGCGAAAACGAATGCGAAGGTAGCAACCTTCACCGGGTTAGGGTATGACGTCGAAGTCGAAGGGTAAGAAGGGTGGATGGTTGCAGCACCCAAAGATATTTTTGCTACATTGTTTATAAATATATGCACATTATGGAGCTTTAAAACGTCTATGTTTCTGTAAGAAACTAGTCAAGTGTAATATTTAGTGCTGAAAACGCATGAAAATCTGACATTATAACTCTTTTTGGCGCAAAGATGGATTTTTTTGAAAATTTTCGTGGAAAATGCCAAATTTGCCGGCTCACGGACTTGATGAGTCTTTGTGAAGCCACATAGGCTGTTGGTACTTATTTGTACTTATTTTGGTATCAATGTAAAGAAGAGGATAATAGCTATTCAACTGGTATCAAAATCATAAGCATCGGATTGAATAATTATGAATTCGCGAGGGGGTAACCACCCTGTGGCTTGCCTTTCTAAAACCTAGTCAATGAAATCACAATTTTAAGAAAATGGCATTTTAATTCGGGGATTTTACATAGGGCTCAATGTAAAAAATAGATCAGATTTGGCTTATACTCATCTATGAATGGGTTAAATGTTCAAATATGATTTGAAATTAAAGATGGCAAGGTCGGCTAACATAAAAGGTAAAAAATATTCGATTTTTTGTTACCCAAGGTCAATCTTGAAGACGTCATCATTTTTCGTCCCTATGCTCTCTAAAAATATATTTTGGGAAAGAAAACATTCATATTCCTTGCTCAGTAAACATCCTAATGCATATAAAATAATTTAAAAGATGGGTTAAATGGTTGCAGAGCATGTTTGTCAAAGAAAATAAATCGCTACGTTTTTGATGCACAAAAAACAAGTAAATCAGAAATTGAGAACATCGCCGTTAAACTTCTATTTTGTACATACGTCATGGGGAAAATATATTTAAAACTGATAGAAAACTGAACAAAATAATATTTGCGAATGAGGTGAAGATAATAACAAAGTAGATTGTCTGGGCTATCCGAATAGGCAAGAACAAATAATGAAAATTTACATATTTTTTGTTTTTTTAATTTCCATTTTAAGATGGGTGATCCAATTTTTTTTAAAAAGGTACATCATTTATTTCTTGTTTACTAGACCATGTAGAATACAACAATGGTAAAGTCGGAGGATCCTGGGGGTGCACGGTAACGGGGACAGCTCACGGGCTAAAACCACCCTTGCGTACATTGTGCGCTCTTCCGAAGATAGCCAGCACGCTTTGGCTTTACCTTTTTCCAACGAAGTACATACATTCTTGCAGTAGACCTATGTGAACTGTTCACAGAATTAAAGGTCCATGGACATGCTTTAAACATATTTATATACCACCAAAAATGGCTTCATTCATAGTATGTATTGGTATCAATGTAAAATCTGCACGAAGCAGTACTTGAGAAACCGTATTTGATAAAATTGGGCATAATCATGGTTTTGGACAAGCTTTCAAGGAAATTCCAAAACGAAAGTGATTATCCGCGCGGTAGAGACCCGGAAGTGACGCAACGGCCCATTACAAATTACGCACCGCTGTTCGTCTGTCTGCGGCAACTGAGTGCGCGCGCATCATGCAGTTGCCTGGTAGTTTCCCGCGGAAATCAATTTGTTTTTTTGTTTACTTGTAATTACCTCAAATGACTGCTGGATGACATTTGACGCTTTGCCACTTGTTGGGGGGTCTTGGAATAAATATAAATGAAGTTTATGGATTCAAATACTTAATCGCATGTAAATTCGGAATAACA